>OZ035881.1:130105918-130332703 GCA_964034835.1 Muscina levida
CAATCTCATCGAAATACTTAATATTTTTCTTATTTACATCTTAGCAGAAATTTTAGTTTAGTTTTAATTTCCAGATTGCAGCATTGAGTATAAGGTCTCCTTATAACTTTAATCACTGTTCACTTAATACATACAAGTTTTTTTTCTCTACACTCGTTTTTTTTTTTTTGCTATACTCACTAACCATTTGGATTTGCGTAAATTACATATGCTTCGTGCAAAAATAACTATTTGACCACTTTTTTCGCAATATTTTAAACAAATTTTTTATTGATCCGTTGTGTTATACGTGCGGTGTATTAAGCTTTGACAGCCTCTAGCGAACTGAATTTAACCTTTGAAAAAAGTTCGTTGCTTAAGTCTTTTGTTTGCGCCATCGTCGCATGACACCCACAATGTATGATGACATAATTAAATGTGTCTGCTGTATTTGGTGAAAAGTAATATTATCGTTATATACGAAAATGTTAAACCGTCGATGACTGTGTTTCATGTAAGAGTTTTGAGAAACTCTCGAAGGAGGGAATTTTTTATTGCCGTAATTTATTATAATTTTTGCTTGTAAGACAAAAAAGCTGAAATTTTGTTTAAAAAACTACTAATGGTATGGAAAAGTTTCTAGTTTCTTGAAGTTTATTACAATTTTTTGCTAGATTTTGTTGTAGCTTCTGTCATTGATGCATTTAATGGTATTTTGTCTTCTAATTTTAGATAAATTATTGTTATATAAAAAAATATGGTGTGAATTTCACAACTTTTTGAAAATCGCCGTAGCATTTTTTCAGCTACATTTTGGCTGGCTGCCATCTGGTTTGAGTGAGAGTAAGCGATGTGGAAAAGAGAGTCTTAGTATTTTGCTAGTAAATGAAACACAAAGAGAGCATAATAGCGAATAATTGATTACTAATCTCTATTTGGAATCAAGGAAAGCTTCTGATAGACATAGAACAGCTGCTATTGTATTATGATTATGATGGTATTCCGGGGGTTTTTGTAAAATCAATGAGACTACGCCGATTTAGAAAGTAATTGGGATGATTTCATATATAAACGAAGTAAACTCATCCCCAAGTCTTAAACTTAAGCCTCCATCTGTCTCAAATAGCCAAGAAAAACTCGACACAATTTTGAAAGTCATTCTCCAAAAACTATATTATACGATAAAAAACATTTAAATTGGGGCAATAGCAGAAATTTTTTCTTTATATATGCAAATTTTTTTAAGTTACCTCCTCGTGTTTTTTTCACTTGTGATTGCCAATATGATTTATTTCATCTTTAATCCATAAGTATATGTACTCAGAAGTACTTCGAATTTGGGTGAATCATCAGTTATTTTAATCTAATGTTTTATAGTTGAAATGCGTTATTAATAACGCAGTTGACTAAGAATTTCAGTTTTTATCCAGATTTTAAGATAGAACCTCATATAAGTGTGATAATTGATATCTAAATGTATTAACACAGAATTGTAAATTCTCTATTCTTCTATGAGTTTTTTTTTAAGTTCTTATAAATTAATTTTTTGAGAATGATTCTCTATTCTTCTATGAGGTTTTTTGAAGTTCTTATAACTTCATTTTTTGAGAGTGACTTCTCTTGTTTTTTGCTGGGTTACTCCATTTATATATAAATTGTTAACATATTAAAATATTTTTAATTAAATGATAGCAACCAGTGACAATAAAATTTAATTAATATTAAACCCCAAACATTATGAATAAAATCCGGATTAAATATGTTACTTTTCCCCTATTAGGAATTTAAATATAATGATGATGTCATTTGTAAGATAACTGGATTTTCATTAAAATTTATATTAGAATAAATACCAATCAACAAATAATTGCAAATATTCTTTTAAATGCAGATAGAAAATTCCACATTTCCACATAAGTTTGAAAATCGTCAATGCTTACTAAGATGACTTACATTACCATGAATTCACTAGTTATCAAATATTTATCAGTTTATATTTAAATATTCTCAATTATGATGGCATCTTAGAAAACTACACACAACAACTACATAGTATTAGTTATCTTAATCGCATAATATCGCATAGCAAAACCCATAAATTGTTAAACTTATTTAAGTGATCACTTAGAAATTGAAAAGATTCAAACTTTGATAGCCAAACATGAGTATGTGAAGTCTGGTTAAATATAATTTTATCAATGTAATAGTATTAGAGTAGTTAAAGAAATGGAGTCGACTAAATAGTACATTGTATTGTATTGATTCTAATTTAAGTAAGTACCTAAGGACATGGTTCGGTGTGAGAACCCCAATGGACGTCCTGATTTCAGTGTAAAAAATGTATTAGCATCAACCTAATAGTATAGAACTAGACTCCACCAAAAAAAAATCATAACAATTAAAATCAATAATATCTGATTTATGATACTAAAAAGTGTCTCGCGTAACACATTACATATGAGACCAAGAGGTCATCAATGTAAAAGTACCAGTAAATCACAACATGAGCTATGATATTGTGCATAGTTGTTGGAGAGCGAAAGAATGTTAATTGTAAACAATATACTATTGTTAGTGATATTTCTGCCTAGTTTCGAACTGTTGATAGTTTTACAAGAACTGAGTCATGAACCCTTTTATACAGCAGGATCTTCCTATTAGTATAAAATTAAGACGTGCGTTTATCTGTATATTAAAACCTAAGAAATGTGGAAATTGCCTTCGTCACTTGTTAAGGTCCCTGGACCAAGACTTGATTCTATTGAAGATAAGTACATACAAATATTAGACATGTGGCACCAAACGATATTACGCCTATCAGCCTGGTATCATTATAGTTACCTTAGGGTAAACATAGACTGGAAGCTGCTGTCTGACAAGCATCGTGCTTACAGAAAGGGCAAGTCCACTAAAACAGCTCTGCATGACTCGATCGGATTTGCTGATGGATAACTCGGCGGCAAGGAGTATACTAAGGTAGAATTTCTAGATATCGTAGGGGGGGTTTAATAACATAACTCTCGATACGATAACCATGGCTTTATAAGACATGGAAGTGGATGTCAGTATTGCCAGGCTTGTGTACTATCTTCTTACAAAGTAGGGGTTCACAAAACAGATTTGTATGTAGGAGAATACCCAAACTATACCCATCTATGAAACCTCACTCTGTATTCTATCTAGAGAAGGTTGGTGTCAATTGCAGTTAGGGTGAAGTTTTTGAGTACACTCAGAGACATCCTTCAAAGATCCCTTCCCAATGTAGGGATGTTGTCAGGCGAAAATGGTCTCGGATCGAAATAGTTCTGTTCACCAGGAGGTATAAGTGGAATAACAGGATAAGTAGAAACTATCGCCTTGGGGGGTACTTAAATGAGATTCGCGTACTGTGCAAAACTCATTGGAGTAATATTGGACAAGGTGCTAACTTCAAACTTATAATCGAAATTAAAGAAGCTAATTTCAAACCCAACATCCTAGAGAGGACGGAAAAAGGTTGCACTATATGCGCGCAAGAGGGCAAAATGTAAGCAATGAGGATTGATGCCTCGCATTGCAGTAGTAAGACCTATAGTGTAATATGGAGTTATCGTCTGGTGGAAAGCGGTTTCAAGATCCACATACTGTAGTATACTAGACAATGTCCAACGTAAGGCTAGTCTGTGAATCACTGGTGCTCTCCGAACTACCCCATTTGTACACTTAATAATAATAATAGAGAAAATTTAATTTAAAAAAATTTAATTTAAGAAAATTTAATAGGGAAAATTTCATAATAGAGAAAATTTAGCAGCAAGTGTCAAGGAAACGTCAGACCGATGTGGTAGTAGTGGTCAGACAGATGTGGCCTTGTTTAGTGTTGCCAATGTCATGACGGGACACTGTCTGATTGGAAGGCACGCAATGAGACTTAATATTGCAATGTGGGGATGTAGAGGAGGATAAGTCCATAGAACACTCTCTGTACTTGACCTAGCCTAGCAACAAGACGGGGTTCAGTACAGGGCTCTAATTTTTTAAGGACCTAGGTGATCAGGTCGATATTGATATTGGCCAACTCAGGATCTCTTGTACACGCTCATAATGATTCTACCGATGAACCGTTTATAACATAATTATATTTGAGCCATGTATATAGTATTAAAAATTACAAAAGACTTAAGCAAGAAGCGTAGCAAATAAATAATTATACATACATTCCGTTAATTAATGTAAAAACCGCATAGTATATGTTATAATAAAGTAATATTAAACAATACCTGTCAGACAATTGAGTCACCGGTAAGTACTTACTTACTTACTTTCCCTTTACACTTCATGAATGGGGTATGGGATAGTTTCTCGCGTTGTTGTGAATTTACACGCTTTCTATTTTAGATTCGCAACAAACGGCACCTACTTGTTTATCGACGAATGCGAACGTCACTGTTTGAGAAGCTTTTTACTAGACATACCGATTGACTCAACACGATACTGCGAAGTTGCTGTCGGCAACATAGGACACGGCAATGAAAGAACAATATAGATGACTGGTGCAGAGAATCGTCCGTCTGGTAGTTGCGTGTTGTAAAGACTATGACACGGCCGGTCACCGGTAAGTAGTTATTAATTTCATTTTCGTAAGAAGCGCTTTTTCGTTCCATAATCTTGTCCATTTTGCAGACATAACTACATCCAGGCCAATTACTAATGACTTTTAAGTAATCAGTTTATACACGACACTTTAAACAGTATTTTGATGGATGTCACCGTTCATTAAATCCACACTCCAACAGCCGTTTATGATTTGCAATACCTCTTGGGTACACACGCACAAACTCTTAACATTACATCGCCAATAACCGAAGTTTTAGCCATTTTTCTTGCGCTAACATTCAATAGCCATAAACTATTGCTTAAAAACTGCAATTTGACCAATATCAACAGCACAAACTGCATAATATTTAAAACCAAAGTTTATGGGCCATACGTTGCCCTGCCCAAAAACCAAACCCTACAAAAAAATGAGAGACCTCTAAGCACTCGCTCTAAAAGTAGTTTATACTACAAATCCGTGTAGGATTTTTTGTCCTGGTAGTAGTGGTGGTGGTGTTATCATGATTATGCTTAAGGTGTATATTTTATTTAAGCGTTTATTAGCTGATAAACTAAAGTAGATAAAATGAAAACATAAATACTATTACTACTACTACTAGTACTACAACTTTACTGCTAGACCGGAATATAGGCAAGCCAAAAGCAACAAAATTTTAACCAAAAAAAAAAAATAGTAAAATACTATAAAAAATGCAAAGGGATAATAACACTCTGCTAAGGCTTTTCTATAATATAAAATTTTCTATAACAACAAAAATAAACAAAAAATAAGAAACTGAAACTTCTTCAGACTTCTGCTTGCAGTGTGTAGCTTAAGCCAACGCAGTGGAAATAAGAACAACTTGTAAATTATTGTATGAAATTGTAGACCATTAACAAAGTGTGTTGAAATTTTTATTGTTCTATGTCTTGTACGAAGATTTTTATTATGATTTCCAACCAACCCCCTTTTCGCTCTTGTCTCCGTAGCCTTTGTTCAAGGAAGTGTAAATCTCATCAAGACCAGGCCGCTCGTTGAAATGACTGGCGTTTTTCTTTATGCTACTTTTTTTTGATTGTAATTCCTTTTAAGTAGCTTGAAGGCTTCAAGGGAACAATGTACAACGACGCCATCGTATGCATTGTAATACCATAATTTAATATAAGAAAGTTGTTTGGTTAACACCCAGAAATATCCAGGAAAGGTGTTAAAGTTTTGCCTATGATGCACAGATTTAGGGATTTCCTTGAATGATGTAAAGATATTTGGAAGGGCAGGCTTTGTTGGCAGTTAAGCACAAAAAAAAAACTTGAATGTTTGTGTTTCATCGTTAGTTTTCGTAGTAATTGAAGTCGATATTTAAACAAAAGTGTTAATAAGAGTTGAAGCTGCATCTTTCTAATAAGGAAATTTAATAGATTTGCTTTTCGGTGTTAGTGAATTTGCCCACTTTTTGATAATATCGGCAGTAACCTCTTCATGATATGGCATTTTGAATGTGGCAATCGAGTACAGTCGTCATTTTCACATTCTATTTTCTTGTATCATCAACATTTTTGTTTTAATAAATATTAATATAAGTTTAAAGTGCCGACATTTGTGAAATATTAATTATTATTTATGCCATTTAAAAATAAAAAAAACTTGAAAATCAACTGCTTTATTAATCAAATTATAACGTCATAGAAATTTATTATGGTGAGCTGTTTAACACCTTACTGTGTTAGGAGACTAGAATTTGGACACAACACATCTTTTAGTTTTTGTTTCATACAAGCTGACCTTGAAAATAACGGCTTTTAAAACAAAAGCATTCATATTTTTAGAAAATTTTTTGTTTAGTAATGTTTCTGTCAGTCTCAATACTAAAGAAATTGCAAGAATTTTTGAAGATAGTGTTTTGTAACGGATGTATTTGAATCTCGTTTTACCAGATACTGTTTGAATTAAATTCAATTGACTACACATAAATAAAAGTGTTAAGTGTTTATTTAACATTTGTTTTGGTCATGAAGAGCAAGTTGTATTTTTGGAAATGCGCGAATTAAAGTGATAATTTAATGCATTATTATTATTTAGAATTTTATACTTTTGTCGTGCGATTCGAATAGAATGGCGGAGGAAACTTAGTTAGAAAACTAATTATACAATAATTAATTTCTTAAGAAAGACATAGGATAAAAATCGATATAAGAAAATGATATCATAATAAACGGGATGGACCAAAAGTCCGTTTACATTTGATTAGCCAGCTTTCTTAAGCATTCACAGCGGATTGAAGCGGATGAACTACGAAAGGAAAGAGTAGCCAATGGGAATTATTTGCCATAGCGTTATTCAGCGTAGAACACGAACGAAACAATGGTACTTTGACAACAATGGTATTTTGGACTCCATCAATTCAATTAATTAGAAAAATCGTACAGAATTTCGTGATGACATGTTCAACAATAAATAAATCATAATACGGTCTACATAGTGAACACTGTAGACTCTCTACTAACATCTTAAAACTACATTGGTATCGGAATTAAAGCCTCAAGATCTCATGTTCGCATAATCTAATTTGCTATAGAAATGCTAGAGAGGTTCACCTGCCTTTAAAACATTTTTTTGGGTACAGCTTTAAAGTAAGAAATATATGCGCAAGAAAATGCAGAACAATTCATGAAACATTAGTCAGGTCGACATTGAAGAAGGGGGTGTGGCATAAGTGTATTTTAACTCTAGAGAGATAAAATTTGTTTGACTGTTGTTCTCGGCATAACAATAACCAATTTGCAGACGAAATTTATATTTTTGGACAGTGGGCGGAGGGGGCGTGGCATAACTATATTTAAGCCCTAGAGAGATCAAATGTGTTTAACTGATAGTATTCGTAGATACAGATATGATTATGCTGACGATAGTTGTAATTGCGATCAAAAGGCGAAGGGACATGGCAAAACAAACCGTCGTTCGATTCCTGGCTTCAGTTATCTAAATTTTTCTATCATTACCGGCCCCCTCGATGTTGTCGACAGCAACTTCGCACTATAAGTGTCGAGATAATCGGCATGTCTAGTAAAAGCTTCTCAAACTGTGATGTTCGCATTTGTCGATAAACAAGTAGGTGTCGTTTGTTGTGATTTCTAAAAAAGGAAAGCGTGTAAATTCACAACAACTCGAGAATTATCCCATACCTCATTAATGGGGTGTAAAGGGAAATTCAGTAAGTTTTTAAGGGATGTTATGATGTTATGTTTGATCCTTTTGGAGCAGCCTTTTGGCGAAGACTTTCTTCTTTGTGAAACGAACACTGAGTCTTTACACAAGTCTTTATAACGAGACCTTGTACTTGTACAACGGACTACAGTTTATACAATGGGTCCTTGAGTCCGTATAACGAATCCTTTTGCACTTGTACAACAAGCTATAAGCCTTAGAACAGACACTTAGTCCTTGCACCAGTACAAAAGGATATAAGCCTGTAAAAAGGACATTGAGTCTAAACAACGAATCCTTGCACTTGTACCACGGGATATAAGCCTGTCGAACGGACACTAAGTCTGTACAACGGGCTCTATGCCTGTAAAATGAACCTTGAGTCGATTCCTTGAACTTTTACATACAATGGGGATATATGGATATAGAACGGACCTTAAGACCGTACAACATGTCCTTTTGCACTTGCACAACGTGTTATATGCCTGTAAAAAAGACCTTAAGTCTGGAAAACAAGCGTGTTAGCACTTGTACGGAGGGCTGTCAGCCTATAGTATGGAAACTTTGTCTGTACAACGGGATATAAGCCTGTAGAATGGACACTAAGTCTGTACAATGGGCTATATACCTGTAAAATAAACCTTGAGTCGATTCCTTTAACTTTTACATACAATGGACTATATGGATAAACAACGCACCTTTAGTCCGTACAACGAGTCCTTTTCACTTGTACAACGGGCTATACACCTGTACAATGGATTTTAAGTCTGTACAACAAATCCTTTTGCAATTGTACAACAGGATATAAGCCTGTAAAAAGGTCCTTGAGTCTATACAACGAGCGCTTACACTTGTATAACGGGTTATAAGCCTATAAAACGGACCGTGAGTCCGTACAACGAGTACTTTTGCAATTGTACAACAGGATATAAGCCAGCAAAAAGGACTTTGAGTCTAAACAACGAGTCCTTGCACTCCTGCAATGGGATGTAAGTCTGTAAAATGAACCTTGAGTGGATTCATTGAGCTTTTACATACAATGGTCTATATGGATATAGAACGGACCTTTAGTCCATACAACGAGTTCTTTAGCACTAGTACAGAGGGCTGTCAGCCTATAGTATGGAAACTTAGTCTGCACAACGGGATATAAGCCTGTTAAACGGACACTTAGTCTGTGTAACAGGTTATATGCCTGTAAATTTAACCTTGATTCGATTCCTTGAACTTTTACATACAATATTCTATAAGTCTATAAAAAGGACCTTCAGTCCGTAGAACGATTCCTTTGGCACTTTTACAACGGGCCATAAGCCTGAAGAACGGACCTTCAGTCTGAACAATGTCTACTTTTGAAATTATACAACAGTATATAAGCCTGTAAAAAGGACCTTGAGTCTATACAACGAGTCCTTGCACTTGCATAAAGGGTTATAAGCCTATAAAACGGACTTTGACTCCGTACAACGAGTTCTTTTGCACTTGTTCAGCGAACTAAGGGCTTATAAAATCCTGTAAAATGAGTCGACTCTTCTTTGCACTTTCACAACGAGTTCTCGCACTTGTACAACGGGCAGTTAGCCTGTAAAATGACTCTTAAGTCTGTACAACAAGTCCTTGTACTTGTAAAATGGGCTATAAACATGTACTACAGACCTTTAGCCTTTTCAACGAGAACTCGCATTTGAAGGACCACAGCCTGGTAATAGTTTTCCTCAGTTTTTTTAGTTTTGCAACGACCTTAACGAATTTCAACATAAGGTCCTACCGATTATATTGGCGGGTCCTCAACACAGGACACGACCCAAATTTCCTATCTTATCAAACTTAGACAAGCGCCACGTCAAACCCGTCATGATCCTGTCACTAAATTACCGTCGCTAGTCTCTGGAACGCATCAATATAACACCAGGCATCACTACCCGCCATCAGACATCTCAAAGACATCAGACCATCAATTGCTATTAAGCTCAAGGATCAGGAAGAGTTTTGTTATCTTCAAAATCTATGGATTATAGATTAAGAAAATGAATATATAATATCTTGCTCTAGTCGGGGAAAATCCACTCTTGACTAAATTAAAGAAAGATTTTGTGGGTCTTTGCGGAGACTCTGGAGGCGACTGAAACTTCCTAAACCTAAGGTAAACCCTCTTATATATTGCCATATAGAAAACATATATCCCTTTGACAAATTCTCATTCATATTTGAGTTGACTATTTGCACAAATAAAAAGGACTAGACCAGGACTTGGTGTACACCGTGTGGTTGTGAAACAACGAGTTATGCCAAATACATATATTTGATACTCTTGTCAGGTTATTGGAATACTTTGCATACAATTAAATATTTGTTTTGTCCCACTAATGCTAATAATTTTTATCAAGGAGCTTTGGGAAAGTTTAGTTTCGTTTCCTTTTAGATTTTGTGAATTTATAAAAAACCTCAGAATTTTGACTTCGTGCCATATATGTTTTCTATATACTGATTTCGAAATTACAGTAAATCATGTTTACCTTCGGTTCAAATGCTTACTTTCAACGTTCTTTCGTTTCGTTAACGTTTCCTGATATTTATTCATATTTACGATTGTCAATCTCTTAATTGCTCTATTTCTTACTACAAAACAACAATGTCTAAAGAAAATTCTTTAACAAACATCTCCCATAGCCAGGTGATATTTCTGGTATACATTCAACGCTATATTTCCTTGGCTACACTATATTTAATTAATAAATTTCCATAAAAATTCCAGATATTATCGCCAAAGAAATAAACAACTGGATTCTAGTTCAGGCTCATAAACAAGGATAAAAACTCAACTAACAACTAAGGCAACTAATAAAAACGAGAAAATAGAAAACTAAACACAAAAGCAACAACAACAACAAAAATAAACCCAGTACATAATAAAGAAAAACGTAACTTTGTTTTTTTTTTGTGGTAACTTCAATGCCTAACAAGTCTGAAAGTATGCCGTTGGTTATCGTTTGCAAAACACCAATAACAGCAGCAACAACCAACAACAACAACACCAGCAACATCAACAACATCGACAACAACACCAAATAAAACCAATGTTAGAGCTCTAAAAGAAAACTTAAGAATGTAACTGTTAATTTTCAGTTGCTGCCAGAGTGTATGAGACAGAGAGAGGGGTGGCGCGGCGAAAAATCTAACAATGAGTTTATCTTAAAATCCAAAGACTTTTTAGCACCCACCAGTGAAGTCAATGCGATGCTATTGCAAAGCCAAAAAACAAGAGTTTGTGGCTTAAAAGATACTAAAACTGGTTACAATTGTAGCAGCAACAGCAGTAGCCTAGCGATCATCATCACCAGCAACAGCAACAGCAGCATCTCAGCACCTCACTCACCATCAGCCTCAGCGTTGGACTCTTGTTAAAGTACACTTAACTAAGCAAGCTTAGTGGAAACTCATCCAACCGGTACGATTAGTGTTAGAAATGGTCTTCTTTTTTATGTTGCAATACTCCTCACACTTACACGCTAATGCACCGCTGATGGTCAAATGTTAGTGGTATCATGGCCGTCCCCTCCCGCCCTGACGCCGCGCACTAACATCATAGCTAACATTGTGCTATTGTTTTATTTTTTTCTTATTCTTTAGTATATTATTAAATCTATTTCAGCGAAAATTCATTCGAATCGAATCTTTAAGAGACAACGTTGGCAATACGAAAAAGAAGGTTACGATAACCAAGACAAGTCAATGAGGAAATAGCGTACAAAAAACATAAAACACTACCAGCACTTACAATAACAACATGAACTTCCTTTGGGTGTGTAATTTGTTGTAGCCGGTATGGTCCAAAAGGCCAATGCATTTTAGTCGAACTCAAAACAAACTGCTGAGCTAACTGTTTGTGGCGGCTGTTGGCTTTTTTTTGTTGGTGTTGCTGTGACTGTGTCTGTGACTGCGTCTGCGTCGGCGCAATGATAAATGTTTTGCACGTCCAATTATGTTTGAATTCATTGCCTTATCGCCGCTCACAGCGGAGCGGAGTGGAGTGGCTTGGAGTTTCCTTAAAGGAAACGAACAAAATATTTGGGATAGCTACATAGCTGTCAGGGTGCACCTAGGTGTAGAATGTAAGAGTGTGATATAAACAGTTATTTGAGAGAGAGAGAACATAATAATGCACCTTTATGGCATAAAGACAATAGTTATATGGATAGAAGTAGTAAAGGCAAATGTATATATATATTGATGTGTGTGTGTATAAGTATAAGTATACTTGCTGCGCGTATATGATTATCAGTGGTAGAGTTCAAAAGAACGGATGTAATTAAAAACACAAAAAGGATTAAAGCCAATTGCTTAGGTGATTAATGAGCTTGGGATTATATTCGCTTGCCACATAAATATTGGTTAGCCTAACAGAATAATAGCTGTTGTTTACTGCAATCTTTTGTTAAAGTTGTTTTTTGGATATAGAAAAAAACAAAACATTTTGATTGAAAGCAGTTAAGATGGCTACAGCGGTAGATTGACCGGTGACGTTAATGTTTGTGACCTTGATGACTTTTATGTCATTTGGAACAATTTTGTTCCTTGAGCGTGAGTATTATTGAAACAAAGATTCTTCAAATATATTGCGCTCATTAGAAATAGAGCTCAGAAGTTAGAGGAGATAGGTTTAACAACAAAACAACCACGATTCGTCCAAACCACAACTTTAAGGGGTTCCGAAATCGTAAGGCGGGAAAGATAACCTGATAACCTAGAGACTCGGGATATTGTCATGCTATGCACTTCTTTGCTTCAGCGCCTCAGAATTTAAATGTTTTTAATAAACTGTCATGCTATCAACAAGACGGGCAATATGTCACCAATGACTCATTGGGGGCAGTTCGCAAAATTTGTATGCAAAAACAGATATCCACAAGAATTAAAGTTTTTAACAGCAACCTATCACCCATTATAAATGTTTGTCTGTTTGTTTGTTTGTGACTCAATCACTTCTAAACGGGTGAACCGTATTTTATATATATTTTTTATATTCATAACCCTATGGGCGGAGTGGGCATGGCAAAACTTTTTTTAGAGCTAGAGACATAAAATTTGATACCTAGATAGTACTCGGCAACAGTAATATGAATATGCAAACGAAATTTCAATTTTGGATCAGTGGGAGGAGTGGGCGTGGCAAAACCTCTTTTAGAGCTAAAAAGATAATATTTGATATCCAGATAGTACTCGGCTACACGAATACGTATTTGAATATGCCTTGCGATATGCGTGTCGTTTGTCATATTTACACATGGGCGCGATGACAGCTGCAGGCAGAAGACATATCGTTAAGCTTACCGTGGTGGCATTGGCCTCTGAGAAGGACAATTGGGTGACTACGATAAATCAATGTAGATGCACTTGAGTGATCTCAATACTTTTGTGCGTTAAGTGATAGTTAAACAAATAATAAAACGCATGTCTTGGCAATCGCCTTTGTATGTAAACGCCAACACAAATAGACAACAATGAGAATTGTTAACTAAAGTAAATATTTTAAGAAAGAAAAAAATAAATAAGGACCAGCACAAAAAACAACGGTTAAGGATATTCAAGCTCCGCTAGATTGGCAGTCATCATTGTCATGATGAGCATCCGTTTCTCGGCATGACTCGAGAGGGCTAAGAAAATAACAACCTGTGAAAAATAATAAATTGTTTTGCAGGCAATAAGAGATTTTTGCCTCAACGGTACAACTGCTGGTCTTCATTTCATGTTCTTGTACATAAATGCTTACATTACTTGATATATTGTTAAAGGTCTTGGAAGATTTACAACCCTTTTGTTTTCGTTCGAAAAAAAAGCTTAAATAAATCTGTGTTGCAAAGCGGTTTACTTGATACTTTTTTTTACTGGTGATACAAAACCAACACATATATATATTTTTGTTCTCAGGTCGTTTATTCTTGACTCTTTATGGCTTGGCTGAGGCCTTTGGCTTAACAAGTGTGGCAAATGTCATGAGTGTCGTCTTGTTATATTGTTGTTGTAGCTGTTGTTTGTGTTGCTTTTTTTCTTTTTTTTGTTTGCTTAGAGGCAAATTTTGAAGTTGTTCTTTAGGGTTTGTTGTGTATGCCTGTGTGTGTGTTTTTGTATTGCTTTTGCCAGCAATGAATTTTATTCAAGTACTTACTGGTGAATTGGTTCAGAGTAAAGCGCCTTTTTGGCACGCATAAGTGATTTGTAACTAAATTTTGCTTTATTTATTTTCCTGCCGTTTAGCTGTTGCTCTGCACAGTTGGCTAAGAAGGCTCACCATAAACGGTAACGTTGATTCGTTTGACTTGATTTTGTTATAAATTACATTGTTGTACTGTGGTCTTTTACTGTGGCATTACTACTGTTGGTAGCTGCGGCAATGGCTATGGAGTGGAGTTTTTATATAAGTTTTGTTAAGTACAGGGTAAGTATGTGAGTGAGTGAGTGAGTGTTGGATTTTGCATGTTAAATTGCCTGACATAATTGAGACATTATCGAGCTATTTAAATTTATATTTAATATAATTGATTAAAACAATATACGCAATACAAACAGACACACACACAGACGCACACACGACTGGGGGTTTGTGTGAAAAGTATATTACGAGTTTGTGTCTTAAGTCTTTTGTTTCAATGTGGGGTAACATCACAAAAAGTAAAAGGTGTGTAAAAAGTAATTAAGAGCTGAAAATTAAGTATTTTTTAAAGCAGATTATATAATTAAAGAAAAATGAAGGAATGAATTGGATAAGACCAATTGTATATTGCTAGACTTTTTAGTTTGTACTGAATGTTAGGGTACTGAAAACGTTACAGTTGGGATAGATTTACTGGTTTTTGTGATTTACTGGGATGACATCTAAACATAATGGAATTATAAATGTTTAACTTCTGATATACTTTCTATTGAAATCCAAAAATTTTCATTTCTTCTTTTTAATATGTTAACCATTTTGATCTAAGTCTGAGTTGGAACCCGCAGATTCTTTGGATTTTCCTTAGATGGTGACCACTTTACTGAAACTGTTTCAAATATTTCCTAGGGTTTCTTTAAGATTCACTAAAAATACAGACTTTTACAGTGGGGGACAATCTGTAAAGGATGGATCTTAAGTCCTTTTACATTTGAATCGGTAGCTGCGTCGAGCCGCAATGACTGTATGCGGCGGAAGTGTTATGAAATGCAAGAGCAGCCAATGGGAATTTTGTGCCATGGCTTGATGAACCAAAACACAACGTGCGTTCTGCTGATTTTTATCAAAACAACGATTCTTTGACACAACGAAAATTATTAAGTTTTATACAACGTTAAGCATAGAAAAAAATCTCCTTCGATTTAATAGATTAGAAAAAGGGTTCAGCTGTTCAACAATGAATCAACATCGATCCATTCGATGTAACAATTCAAGGTATCCCGAAAATGTGGAGCGTATAAGAGCGTTTGTACATGAATTACATATACTCATGACTCGAAAACGATTTAGTGTCTATAATGTGCCCAGAACATCTTTAAAGCGAATTCTTTAAAAAAATTTACTTTTATATCTATTAAAAAATTCAAATGGTACTGGAATTATAGACTCGAGATTATGCAGCAGTTTGCTAAGAATATGCTAGAGAGCTTCATGAGAGAGGTACATTTTTACTTAAATTAGCAGATAAACATGCAAAATTGCAAGGAATTCGAGGTATTGGATTCCCCCAAGGTTACTGTATGGGCAGCTATGTCAGCCATAGCATTATGGCTCTATACTTCTATGAAGATCAAAGAGGATATGCTGTCCTACAAGAAATTGAATCGGTGCTGCACCAACCACGGGACTGGTTCCTTGGGCGTGTATGAAACGGTACTGGTTTGTGTATTAAACGGGCCTAGTTCGAGATCTTTTGTATACAGAGAACCGATACGTTTTGTATGGGGTTGTACGGTAAACTGTCAATTGTCATCGGCCCGACTCTTTGTGACATATCCTGAATCAGTGCTTGGAGAACCAGTTTAGTTGCCGAAACCCGGTATGTTTTGTATGAAGTTGGCCCCTAACATGTTAATAGACATCGGACTGACTATTTCTGGCATGTACTGAACCAGTACTTGAAGGACCAGTTTAGTTTTAGTTAAGTAGTTCAATGGGCGTGCTTGAACCGATCCTGGTGCCAGAACTTTTGTAAGTAGACAACCTGTATGTTTTGTATGGAGTAGGTCGCTAAACTGTCAATTAACATCGGACTGAGTCTTTGTGACGTGCCCTGAACCAACACTTGAAGGATAAGTTTTGTTTTGGTTAAGATTTTTCATCACTTAAACCAGTTTCAAAGGACCGGCTTCCCGGTCGTGCTTGAACCGATCCTGGTGCCAGAAGTTTTGTATGTGGACAACCGATATGTTTTGTATGGAGTAGGACGCTAAACTGTCATTTAACATCGGACTGACTATTTGTGATGTGTCGTGAATAAGTGCTTGAAAGACCAGTTTAGTTTTGGTTAAGAAGTTCCAGTCCTTAAACCAGTTGCAAAGGACCGATTCCCTGGGTGTGCTTGAACCGATCCTGGTGCCAGAACTTTTGTATGTGGACAACCGGTACGTTTTGTATGGGGTTGTACGGTAAACTGTCAATTGAAAATGGACTGACTATTTAGGGCGCGCCCTGTACCAGTACTTGAAGGACAAGTTTAGTTTTGGTTAAGTAGTACCAGTCCTTAAACCAGTTGCAAAGGACCGGTCCCCTTGGCGTGTATGAAACGGGCCTAGTTCGAGATGTTTTGTATGTAGAGAACCGGTAAGATTTGTATGGGGTTGTCCGCTAAAGTGTCAAATGACTTC
Organism: Muscina levida; assembly: GCA_964034835.1. Taxonomy (NCBI): domain Eukaryota; kingdom Metazoa; phylum Arthropoda; class Insecta; order Diptera; family Muscidae; genus Muscina; species Muscina levida. The sequence continues at coordinate 130,122,513 of OZ035881.1, forward strand.
GGACTGACTGTTTGTGCCGTATCCTGAGCCAGTGCTCAAAGGCTCAGTTTAGTTTTGGTTAAGTACTTTTCAGTACTTAAACCAGTTGCAAAGAACAGGTTCCCTGGGAGTGCATGAACCGGTCCTAGATCGAGAGCTTTTGTATGTAGAGATCAGGTACGTTTTATATGGAGTTGACTGCTAAAATGTCAATTGACACCGCAATACTATACACTAGTCAAACTGACACTGCTTTATCACCTTTTCATGAGTTTTGGACAATTGACATTCCATTTCCTGCAGAGTGGATAAAAAGTGACATATTTACATGCTATAGAACATTTTTACTCCAGGCGCTGCAGATTTGCAATAGGTGGCATCAACGATCATGTCACGCCTCCAACGACTTATTGGATGCAGTTGGCGAAATTTTTGGCCAAAAGTTAAAGAGGTGACTTCTAATGGACACCTCGACCTGACTTATTCTCAATTGACTATTTCTTTGAGATATCGTAAAAGAAAAGTTCTCGGCTGCAACCCAGTGTCTCTTGAGGAATTAAAGAAACGTATTTGTGAGCAAATGCAGAGTATTTCACAAAAACTGGAAAATTTCCGCTCCTAGTTGTTGCAGTATCAAAAAAATCAAGGCTGATGTAGTTTTTTACAAGGATGATCCTTGTGTAACATTGTACAAAAAATTAATAGGTTTCTTTTATCAAATCTCTATTGTGTGAAAAGTAAAACGATTATTGTCCTATCCTGTACATCAATGATATAGAATGAATGGTATGTGTGTTCTGGAGTATGTGTCTTAAGTCTTTCGTTTTAGTAGAAAAGCTGCTTTTACCTATCCAAATTGTTATTGTAAAACATCGATTACCCTATAAAAGCCTTAGCGTATGGTTCTTAAGTCTTTCGTTTTGATTCTTGTATCTCAATAAGAAGTAATTCGTTTAAAAGCGCTTGTGGAATTGTAAAAATTCTGGCATGTTTAGAATTCTGTGAAACATAGCAAAAACATTTGAACATTAATTAAGTATCACCTCGTTAAAGAACAATGCATGTTATATAGAAATGCAACAACATCGGTACCAAAACCTAAATTTATGAAGAAAGTTTTTCGAAAAAAATCAAAAACGAAAATTTTGCTGGTTGTGAAGTATAAATAACCTAGAAAAATTGGATTAAGTCTCTTCAAAATATAGACCAATCGACACAGATTTACTGTATGAGTTTGTATAAATTTGATCGTTCATATGGCCAAGCAGAGGTTTTGGAATACTCGCAACATTTTTGTTAGGCGAAAGAAAAAGTCTCATGGCTAAGTTTGGAACATTCATATATTTGAACAATTTCCAACATCAGTTTCCTTAAGCGTTATCCAATACGTTTTAGTTGTGAGTCTTAGTTCTTTGAGATCAATTTAGCACTTTTGAGTTATTTCCGCAATAAAAACTTTGAAGTTTCTCCATAGATGTTCCATTCATTTCTTAAGATAACATATGATCGCTAAGTACGTTTTTGTAGTAAAAACTATTCCAAAGATTTTAGTTTCTGTTACATTTTCACATCTCTTTGATACTCTTAACAACGCCCGAACATCATTAAGTGTAAGCAAATAAATTACTTGAAACTGATACTTAGCTGAAAATGTTTTTCACTGTTTTTTTTTTCTTTGAACTCCTTCAAAGTATTAATTGCATTTATTTTTAGCAGTTTAGAGTTTTAACGAGCCCTTGTGCGTTATTTATACACTCGCTCAACAATTTAACCAGTTTCTGATTCTCTTCATATCGCTTAACAACATTGTTGAAAATTATTGTCTGTAAATAGTCTAGCACTTTTTACACGAGAAGCGTTTTATTTAGATAAATGTCGATACGCCGCTTAAAATCCTAAGCAGCGGCGACTGTGGCGGCAGTGACGCTTTTCATACAACACATGGGTAAGAAAAAAATGCCTTTGATCTTGTGATATTTTCAGATGAAAAAAAAGGAGAGAAAAAACAACACACAAACATACTTCAGGGCCGGGTTGCTGTTAAATGTTTTAATACAACGAATAGAGAGAGAGAGAGAGAGAGGGAAAAGAAACAAATAACAATAAAAAAATCGAAAAACAAAAGGCCGGGCGAGAATCCCTTTGAAACTCCAAGGAAAAGGCTTAAGTACCCTGAATACTTGTTCGCCTCGGCGTTTTATTTGTTTTGGTGCCAATGCCGGCAATAATGACGCTGATGGTTGTTGTGTTGCGCTGCTTCAAGTGAATTCAGTTAAAATGGAATTTTAAGATAAAATGTAATAAACTGGATTTTAAAATTACTACACTACCATCGTAAGCAATTTCGCTTTCATTTGCCAACAACAACAAAAAAAGCAATGCCGCACTACAGCTGAGTGGAAAATATTTAAAGAACCCGCCAACGTCAATGTGAAATTGTCTTTTTTTTTCAGTGTGTGCGTATGTGCAATCCTTTTCAAATGTCACTTAAGCGAAGTAATTAAACAAAGTCTCTTCTGTTGGCCATTGCATGTCCTTGTCGGCCAGATTTGTTGACTCAGTTTTTAATGTCTCACCTTTTTGTTTTCGTTTTGTTTTGAAAAATTTGTTTTAAATGCATTTATGTCCAAGTACTTCGTCCTTGCTGATAATGTTAAGTCCTAGTATCTGTTTCAAGTAGATATATATATTTTTTGTGCGACCATCACAGCAATGTTTTCTGTCTTACCTGTAAAGATAAAGAAAGAGATAGAGAAATTAGTACAAGTTTCTAGGTTGTTCTTCAAAATCGATGTTGTAGCTGTGTTGTTTTTGTTTTTGTGCCTGGCCTAATGTAGCCAGTGACAATGTAACAACATTGCAGCTTTGCAACATTGTTGCTCTTCTTTTAGGAGAAGGGGACAACAACAATTGGTATTTGTTTTACATTTTAGCTAAGGGCCATCTTAATCAAATGATAACGCCCAGTTTGCATTGTTAACAAAATTATCTATCCTGTTGCTGGGGCATAGTGGTGGTTGGTTGTTTTATATAACAGTTGAAGGTATTTGCATGGCTCTACTAGTTAGAATAGGTACTAAGGGCATACAATTAGGACAGTGACTCGAGAAACAACTTCATTTGGATTTGGCTAAGAGGCAATAGTGGAAATAAGTTTGGCAACTATGTAAGAGTTATGGTTTGAGTTTAGCAGAGGTCAGTTGGAAGAAATCGAAGAAGAAGAAAATGTTATGAGCCCAATGGTAACTAACGAACACAAGTTATGTTACTTGAAGTGGGCCTTAGCAATGTATTTTTTTAACGCTACCCAAAAAGAGCCAGTCTTTAAAGAAAAAATCAAAATAAATACGAGGGCAAGTGAAAATTTAGATAGCTAAATTCATGTATAATGTGGATAGCCAAGTGGAAACTTAGATACCTAAATTCTGGTATAACCGACATATTTTGGATTGTACCAAGGTGGTCATCAACGGATTAAATGACGCGTTTTTCGCATATAAATGCCGAAAATAATAACTTGAAAATGAAATAACACACACATGGAAAAATTAATAAATTTCAGTGAGATAAATAAATAAATTTTATTTGTAGTAGTCAGTTATTTTGGTTTGAAGTAAATTTTTCCACTTTTCTTCTTCAATATAATTTTCTAATACATTTAGAGAAGTAAACACCGTACATATCGCGATATGCAAATGCAAACTGATATCGACTGCAAGAAATGTGAGAGATTGTAATGACTCCAGTTGTCACTTGCATAGTTCGGTGGTTCCCCAAAATACACTTTCAATTCTATGGTAAATAAACGATTCAAAGCATCACACACCGAGCGACGTTGATTTCTTTTTTGTGTTCGTGCGTTCGGATTTGCCTAAATTCGTTATATGGAGATTGAAAACGCTTCAATTTTGAAGTTACGGTCGCAGAAATGCTTCGTTATAGGGAAATATTCGCTAGAGGAAAATTCGTTATATGAAGATTATAATACACTCAAAGTAGACCCAAAACACAGTGTTCTTATAACTGCTTCGCAATAAAGAAAACTTCGTTATATTGGAGTTAGTTATAGAGAGTTTCGACTGTATACAATATACAAGAACTCATAGTGATGCTGAACCCTAATCAAATGACACTTAACTTAAATTTAATTTCCCTTTACACCCCATGAATAAGGTATAGGATGCATCTCGCATAACAAACGGCGAACGTCACAGTTTGAGAAGCTTTTACTAGAAATGGCGATTGAAAATTGTTTTATTTATTCCTAGATAAAGTTATAATTATAGAGATATAATAAAAAAACCGAATGACAATGAAAATCAATGTTATTGCTTTAATTTTTTTAAATTTAATTTTTAATTTTTAAGTTTTAATTTTTAATTTTTAATTTTTAATTTTTAATTTTTAATTTTTAATTTTTAATTTTTAATTTTTAATTTTTAATTTTTAATTTTTAATTTTTAATTTTTAATTTTTAATTTTTAATTTTTAATTTTTAATTTTTAATTTTTAATTTTTAATTTTTAATTTTTAATTTTTAATTTTTAATTTTTAATTTTTAATTTTTAATTTTTAATTTTTAATTTTTAATTTTTAATTTTTAATTTTTAATTTTTAATTTTTAATTTTTAATTTTTAATTTTTAATTTTTAATTTTTAATTTTTAATTTTTAATTTTTAATTTTTAATTTTTAATTTTTAATTTTTAATTTTTAATTTTTAATTTTTAATTTTTAATTTTTAATTTTTAATTTTTAATTTTTAATTTTTAATTTTTAATTTTTAATTTTTAATTTTTAATTTTTAATTTTTAATTTTTAATTTTTAATTTTTAATTTTTAATTTTTAATTTTTAATTTTTAATTTTTAATTTTTAATTTTTAATTTTTAATTTTTAATTTTTAATTTTTAATTTTTAATTTTTAATTTTTAATTTTTAATTTTTAATTTTTAATTTTTAATTTTTAATTTTTAATTTTTAATTTTTAATTTTTAATTTTTAATTTTTAATTTTTAATTTTTAATTTTTAATTTTTAATTTTTAATTTTTAATTTTTAATTTTTAATTTTTAATTTTTAATTTTTAATTTTTAATTTTTAATGTTTAATTTTTAATTTTAAATGAAATTTTAAGGTTAATCAAAAGACTTAAGACACATACGTTCCTGTCTTTGAGTTCATTACCAGCGATTGCTTAAAATGCTCAAAACTAATTCCATTCATGCCCTCATCCAGACATTTCTCCCAATGTCTTTGTTCAAGCCATTAATGTCTCTATACAAAATCTCCTCTCTCCCTTTTCGTCTCACATAAAAACGAAAGACTTAAGAAACAAGCAACAGCCACAACGGAAACTCAAACAATTGCATAAAATATGCTAATTTCCTTTCATAACATTTATGCAAAACGAACAAAAACGATTGTAATTTTTAAATAATAATAATTTATGAATTTTGCATAAACATTGTGTGCGATTAAGTATGCAATACAAAATTTCTGGCGATGACTCATAGAACGTATTCGATTGTGGTCGCTGCTCAAACCAAAAAAAAATAAACATAAAAGCATTAAGCCATGAAAGGGATTTCCATTTGATTTTATAATAGTTGTGGAAATTGATTTTAATTCAATCAATGCTCACACTCTGCCACATCGCATAATGTCTTTAAAGTATTTGGGCATGCAATTGTGAGTTGGCAGACCCTATAGAACCACAACTGATATTTTAGTCCATTATAAAATGTAATGGCTAAGAGACGGCACATAATGGTAAACATACATAATAAGTAAGAGAGGGTTGGAGGAAGGTAGATCCAAGCCAAGTAGAAAAAACAAAAACATTGTGGTTGCCAGAATAAATAATTTCTTTCATGTCTTGTAACTTCTTCGTCTTCATTTCTTGTCGTTTGTCGTTGTAGTCAATAATTTTTTTCTCATATATCCGGCGGAAAATAATAAACACTCACCGAGGCAGAGTTTTGTTTTGCTGCATTTCTACAATTGCAGATATGGTGCTACATACCAATTAGCTGTAAGCTGAGGCGTCAGAGGCTACGTTATGGTGTACTCGTGACAGTTGAAGTCATACCAGTACTGCTATAGAACCTTAGACAATTTAATGATTCCTTGTCTTTTTTTTTTGGTAGATATTATAAAAGGCCTTTTAAGAAATATATAAAGTCGTTGCGTTTGTTGAAAATCATATTTACATAACTTTTATTTCCGTTATATCGTAGTTAGTTGCCACATATGTGCGCAAGTGATTGATTGTCATGTAGTTGAATATCAAAATCGCATGGCCTATGTGTTAGTTTACCGCTGTGTGAGGTATCACACCAGGAATAAATTATAATTACGTGGTTTCTTTAATGAATTTCTTAGACCTTAGACCCAGTGCTAGCTGGTTCTCCTTATTCTTTGGCTTTCTACAAGACATTATAATAATGATGAGTAATTATAGGATGAGGTAATGTTATAGGCTTACCCATATTCTCACATTCACATAGAATAATGCATATTCACAACGACCCTGAGTACTATCACATAATTTCATTGTTTTCATTGTTCATACCTAAAATCACTCAAGTGTAACTATTACTAGGAAGTTTTTTTTTCTTTCTGTTTCGTCTTGACTGCTTGCTTATGCTTTACATTACATACTGCGCATAGAAGGTTCCAATTTCAAGAAGAATTTGTTGTTTTTATGACTTCTTATTATAAGCCCAGTGATGGGGAGTGAATGAGGGAGAGAGAGAGAGCGGTAGTGAGAGATTGAGAAAAAGTAAGAGAAGGCATTGTTTGGTACTGTTTGGTATTCAAGCGAAATTGAATGAAACAAACAGCTACAATTAGAAAACATAAGACACAGTTCTATAGGAATATGTATATAATTAAGATATAATCATGTTGAAACTAAATTGTTTGTACAGGAACAACGAAAATGCCGCACATTGTATACATATGATTTATAGATGGTATGTTGTTTTATTTCCGTTAAATTAAGAATGCAATGACTGTGGAGACAAAAGACTTAAGACACAAACTTTTTTGTTGTTCATATTGAATGTTGAAGAAAACTGTATGGTGGTAATGATTGTTTTTACAGTTTTTTTTGCGCAAATAAGTCTTTAAAAAAATGGTACCTATCGGCATTACTTTGAATACTAAGAAAACACTTTTTTGCTGATTAACAAAACCAAAATAATAACAAAACCGATAACTTTCTTCCATAAACAAAATAATACTCAACTCATTCATTGTTTGTAAATGTTCGATTTTGTGTCCTAATATAAGAAATCTCCGTCCATGTTTCGCAGAATTTAATACGTATATGTATTTGTATTTTATCTCCGAATTGAAATTTGTGCAGACTAATAGATATTCTCTGTATTTTACCACGTTTGTATATAAAAACTTTTGCAACAATCTTAATCCAAGCCTACTGTATGACCAACTAACGTATTTTCGTTATTTATTTGGGAATAACCAGAATCTTTTGCGGAGTTCCCCAATCACCTCACGATGTCCAATTTATCATGTGTTCCCCGGCTAATGGTTCTGAACTTCCGTTAAGTGGTTGAAAATGTGAGAAGGCGCAATGTTGAGCATCATAAATGCCATACCACCACCGATGCGTCTGAGATAGTAGGTAACAGAAGTAACTGATTTAATGAATCTTAACACAACCGCTCTCTTAGTGGCTTTGGCAGCCACAAGAAACTAGGGTCGCCAAATGTTGACGACTCCCGTAAACGCTATAAGGACCATGATTTAACAATATGAACCTAGAATGTTCGAACTCTCTACAGATATGGAGCCTATATCCAATCGGCGAATGTCTTCAGAAAAATATGAATTTAGATGTGGATTCACAGTAGGGAATATACTTAAACATCTGGTCTCATGGTTTAATCCTGTAAATAACCGAACAGCCGCTATTTGCATCCGGGCGAAATAATTTTCACATTACGCTGATTTATGTAAACGTTCCAATGGAAAACTAAGATTTTGTCATTAAAGATGCATTCTAGGAGCGCATGAAGGAAATATTTGACCGCTGTCCTGGCCAAGACATTAAAATAATTCTGAAAGAATTTAGTGCTTAAGTAGTTACGGAAGTTGCTCTTGGTTCAGCTGTCGGAAAATTCAGTCCACATAACATCACCTCCGGTAACGAATTAGGCTGGTAGGCTTCGCGTAGGCGTCACAAGACAACCCAAATATTTAACCGTGATTAAAACAGAAGATACCAGATCGATATTGCAATAATCAATGGTTATAGACGTGCGGGTAATACGCGGTGGATTACCATCTAGATGCAGGTATGCACGAGATCAAGTACTGCTAAAAACAATCGTTGCCAGGCAACAAGGAAAGCTAGATATCGCTCTGATGATCCCAACATACAGTGGCAACATATTGCACAATCTTTGGCCTCTGCCCCAACGGCTGCACTGGAATATAAAAAACCATGCTCAGAATGTCGATGATAATGAATGTCGCGTATTGTCTGAGAAAGTAGATCCTACATACAAAGCAGCCAATGTCAATGTATGATGTGAAGGAACAAAATAACCAACCGCCTTTTTAGGCGGCAAAGCGTCTATGGCAGAAAAGAGAGAGCAGGTATATTGAAAAGTACCGGGATAGAGTTGAAACCCGAAAGTTTTATCAAAAAGCACGGGTTTTGTAACAGATATCCCACCTATTAGGACAGAAATGGAATTCTGATCCAGGGCACCCAGAGTGGGCTGCAAATATGGATGGAACATTTTTGTATTTTGCTCGTACCCAAAGGCAGCATAATTGACGTCATCGAGTTAGTAGTAGAGCTAAAACGAGATCGTCACGGCAATTGCTGTGCCGACGGACTGCCGACACAGCCTTTTAAGGCCGACGGCGATGAACTGGTAACGTGCATGCACCTGCTCTTTAACCCCATTTGGCTAAAAGAGTACATGCCCGATGTTCTGTGTCCTGTGCTGAGTGTTTTATGTCCTGTGCTTAATAAAGGCGATCCAAGTGTGTGCACCACCTACCGGGAGATGCTTTTTTCCTATCACAAACAAGTTGCTGCCAAGTGTGCTACGTGAAGACTGAAGCCCATCCTAGCGAACCTAATTGGTCCTTTACAGTCTTTCCATAGTACTGATAAATCCACGAACGACCAGATATTATCTGCAGAAATGCCAAGAAATGCATAATGACCAGCTGTTTATTGATTACATAGCTGAATTCGGCAGCCCGATACGATAGCAACTATAAGATGCTATGGCTGGGTTTGGTATCCCTGCGAAGCTGATACGACTTTGCAGAATGTTACTGACCAACACGTAGTTTATAATGAAATTAGATAAAACTCTGACTGAGCCATTTCTACCAAGCGAGACTAAAGACAAGGCGTTCTGTTTAACATCATAAAGGATATGATCATGCGGAAGGCTTCAGAAGACACGACTGGTATCGTATTTAATAGAAGCCACATACTGCTGGCGTATAACGATGACGTGGATATCGTTAGTCGTGGACTGCGTGATGTTACTGCATGCTTTTTGAACATTAAGAAGCATTCAACAGAAAAGGGTCTTGGTAATAAATGATGACAAATCCAAGTTACTTGCTTCAATGAACAAAGGGTCTACTCGATTAGGACTTTGGGTGAACGTTAACAACTATAACTTTGTAGTGGTTGATGATTTTGTCGACCTTGGCTCCGCTATAAACAAAAAAATCGATATCTGCCTGGAAATCAACAGACGAATATTGTTCGCAAGTCGCATCTACTATGAGCTAAGCATGCGGTTTAATGACAAAACTGTCGCTTTATGAGCCAAGAACACGATTCCTACCTGCCTTGTTCTACAGCGCAGAATCTTGAGTAATGACATAAGCGGTTCAATATATTCTGGGAGTCTTCAAGAGAAAAATACTAGGCAAAATATTTTGACCCTTCAACGTTAACGGCTGGTACGGTCGTCGTATAAACCATTAGCTGTACATATAACGACATCGACGTAGTCAAACGATTTTACCCTTATTCGGGTACTAGTTATCGAACTACATAATTTGTTTCGTAATTTACGATTAAGGTTTCATTTTTTAACAAAGTTAAATGGAACGTTTTTCGGCTTTAACTTTTGTTAAAATAATTCAGTTATAAAAAAACTTAATTTCCTTTACAACCCATGAATGAGGTATGGGATAGCTTCTCGCATTGTTGTGAATTAACACGCTTTCTATTTTAGATTCACAACAAACGGCACCTACTTGTTTATCGACGAATGAAAGCGTCTCTGTTTGAGAAGCTTTTACTAGACATGCTGATTGACTCGACAGTATACTGCGAAATTGCTGTCGACAACATCGAGGGGGCCGGTAATGAAAGAAAAATGTAGATGACAGTAGCCGCTATGCCACGGCCGGTTCAGTTATATTGGGATGATATTTCAAATATTATAATAACCATAATTAGTTGGCTAGGTATGTCCCACCTCTACCAAGCTTTGTTTAATGGCGTCACTACGATGGTGTTCTAAAGAAATTAAACCGGATTGCATTGAGAATTTGCTATTTTATTATTTCGTATTTTTTGGCAACATATAAAACTTGCTGTGGATGTTTGTCAAGTTCACTTTAAAGTAAGAGCAGTGGAAATTTCCGCTTTGCCTAAAAGAGATATTGTTTTGAAAATGCTTTACAACAAAAATCAGCTTTACAATATAAAGCCACAAAAATATAAACAAGATGTTAGTGTGCTAAATGTATTTTAACTCAAAGAGTAAAAGGTCCAAGTTTGTTGTGGCTTAACGTTGTTATAACGCTCTACATATGTTGAGTTATTGTTATAATAACTTTTATGACTTTGATTTAATGCAATGTTTTTATGAGCCGTGAATTTTGACCTTTTTATAGTAATTAAAAATTTAAATACAAGTAATTAAAATTACACTACAACAGAAAGACGAAACCCTGGATTCTGATGAACCAAACAAACAATCATAACTAATGTGTATATAGATCATCATAAAATCTTTTTCAAATCATATTGCATTATCTATAATTGCACTGTTTTATTAAAGTGCCATTATATGTGTTATGTTAGTTTCGTCCCCCTCTCGTCTATTAAAGCTTTCGACCAAAGAGCATATCTGGTTCTTGTTACAAACTATACTATGGCTCGTTTGTCTGTCCAGCATGTCTTCTGTATTGCATATGTTTGCTTATGTTATGTTGACTTGTAACATGAATGAAACTACCACTAAATAAATAAATTGCTTTATAAATGAAGCAAATGTGTCGTCTGCCCTATCGTAGTGTAGCAATCCTTGCAAGTTCTTGTAGCTGATGTTTAAAATAGCACAGATCAGAACAAACAACAAAACGAAAAACATCACTAAACTACAACACCGAAAACATGAACATAAACATGAATAATTTTTATATGTGACTATGATACCTTTTTGCAATCGAAACGTTTCACGAAAGGCCAGTGGTAACATATGAGACAGCAGCCACCACCACCAGCTAAGGTGGCCGTTGGTGGTTGATTTGTAACTATGGCAAATGCCACCTTTGCAACATAAACTTACTACAAGCTACAAATAATCTTTGTAGTTTTTTATGTGCCTCTTGCGAGGTATAAACAAAAAAGACAAGAATGAGTATAAGAAAAAACAACAACAACAACAACAGCAACACAAAATGAAATGAAATTTATACAAGAGTCTATAAGTTGGTAACAAGTCAATGAATAATTTAAATAAAACCAGCAAAAACCACAGGACAGGGATTGTGACATATCAGATATGTGGTAACTTTAAAATTGTAATCTTTGAATTAATGCTCAAGCTCAAAGCGCTGTGCGCTCAGAAATTCATTCATTTTGATAGAGTCCTTTGATGTCAATTGTATATCTTGGGCTGCTATCTCGCAATGATGTCCCATATCGTGCAATGTATTACAATTTTAATGATTAAATTATCTGTCATTTGTGGTTGTGTTTTGGTTTCCTTCTGTTTATTGCCTAACAAGTATCATTCATTGATTGATTTCATTTAGAGCTTTTAATTGGTTAACAAGGCAGCCTTGAATTTTATTATTAATATTACATTTGCCCAGAAAACCCAACCAAAGTCAACATGGCACTAAAATCGTATATGATGTCCTGCCGTACAACTATCCGGTGTTTATTTTTTGTGCCAGTTCCGCCGTTTCTATTTTTAACAATAATTAACACCTATGCACATAGTCCACGACTGACGTTTATCTCGCCTTGCCATTCGCCCCCAGTTGGGTTCACTGTGTGTTTGTTGGTTACTGTGTGATTTTATGGCCATAATAAGTTAAGTTCCATGGTCATAATCTGGTTTTATTACTAGCTGTTGTTTTGCTCAGATGGTGTAATGATATCGTTAATATCTCTGCATGTAAATCACGAAAAGATTATCAGTAACTTGAAGAAGGAAATATGCAAGCAGGAGGCGGAGCTAACAAGAAACTGTTAAGAATTCAAGGGGATAAGGATATTTATAGAAATTGGGGACAACAGTAAATGAGAATGCCATGATTTTAGGGAGCGGTAGAGTGGTTGGTAGCCATATTCTTATGGGAAGTTCATTAACACTAGTTAATGATGTTAATATGAGTTAGGATGCTACAGGAAAAAATTCTGTAGGGTTTAGGGGACTAAGTTGGTTTATTTTATTATAAGAGGATTGAATTAGTCTGCTAGCATAACCTAGCACTCAAAATTCAGTGGGTATATTTTGCATAGGAAAGATATTAAGATATTAGGAATTCGAAAATGTCAAAAATTCAAAAAATTTCACGTCAGTTACTTATTTTTAATATTTTGCTGATTTGATGCAAAATTACAGTTATTTTTTTTGTTTTCTTCAACCATTACCTAAAACTAGGACAGAATGTCATGACTCTTACGATGATTTGACCAATGCCGCTACTGTACCAACAATTTTAAATTCCACTATAGCGCAACATACAAAGAAACGAAGGTCCTTTCATTCAATTGAATAGAAATCGGAGCCGAAATTTTCGGAAATAAGTTCAACAATGAGTCAACCACGATCCGGCCGTACTACAACTTCATGGCTTACTGAAACTTACAGAGTGTAAGAGCGTATGTTCGTGACCAACATCGACCCCCACTAACAAAATTCAAATGGTGCAAAAAATTTACACATAATATCAAGACATATCTAGGGTGTGAGTCAATTTGATAACATTTTGATTTTTTTCTAGGAGCCTTTTTCAGAATTGACAAAAATTTTAGGAGGGCAACATATGTGGGCGTCGGTCATTTGACTCTTTTAAAGTCACCTTTGGGACAGTAAGAGCTGTGAGAGCAGTTAAGAGGTAAAGATGGGGGTAGGAATGTTTGAGAAAAATGTTGGTAGGGAAAAATGACTGGGGGTCGGTAATATATTTTACCCCTTTAGAAGGCACAATTAGAGCGGCAGCAGCTGATATCAGTAAGAAAGTTTTAGTCGGGAACCCCAACTTACATATACCCTCACCCTCAGTATTAAAATTTAATATTTTCTAGTATATTGATATTAGTTCATGATTTCTAAAGTGGGCGGAATATTACATTGGCATGGGAACAGAAGCGGCGTGGCTAGACTTCTAGTTTTTTCTTCAAAGCAGAATTTGGGCACCATCGCATTGGTTTTATTGATATGATTAATCGTTTTCTAAAGTGGGCTGGTTGGTACATTTGTATGGGAGGTACCAGAAGGGGCGTGGCTAGACTCCACATTCTTTCTCCAAAACTTAACCCTAATATAGCTTAACAAAATACAGAATTTAGGAACGATCGCGTTTAGTGTATTACTAATATTAATCAATTTTTAAAGTGGGCGGAATGGTTCATTTAGATGAGAGGTACCAGAAGGGGCGTAGCTAGACTTCCACATTCTTTCTCCAAGACTTTATCCTGATATGGCTTTACAAAATACAGAATTTGTAATCGCTTTGGTTGTATAAATATTAGTAATCGATTTCTAAAGTGGGTGGAATGGCACATTTGTATGGGATGTACCAGAAGGGGCATGGCCATGTAGCCCATTTGCAAATACCGTTAGTAGTTTTGAGGAAATGTTAACCCATGCTAAGTTTGACAACAACGGGTTGTGTCTGTTGAAAGCTATTGTACGTACCAGCTGGACAGACGGACATGGCTAAAATGAATTAATCGAATTTGTTTCAAAGAAACCTAGAGTATAAAGTGACTCCTTCTATGTGTTACACTTTTGGGTCGTATCAAAGATATATAACATCTTACCTGTAGGGTGAGGGTATAAAAATTGTATGGGGACCAATTTAAGATAGAGGGTAGATATGTTGTGAAAAACTGTTGGGGTTGCAAAAATATTAGGGATCGGTCATACATGTGACGCCTGTAGGAGCACAGTTACAGCAGTGAGAGATAAAAATGATTTTTGTAAGGGAGTACCCATAGGGTTAAAGTTGTGGGGTAGGTATGTATGGAGAAATTATTAAGAGGGAACAATTAATAAGGATCGATCATACATTTTACCCCTCTAGTGGTGACTCGGGAAGTGGCGGGGCTTGATTTTGAACATTTTCCCCTTTCCCACCAACTTTGACCAATATGCGCTGCCATTATACCACACGCAACCGCTGCAAAATTTTGGTGATTCGTATCTAAATCTTGTTACCAAGGATATTCATACAATACTATCGCACCCCTAATGTCGTACTTACAAAGACTTACTGAGTGCAGTTAGCGAAATATTTTGGGCTAAAAATTTTATCCCAATGAAGTGACATTAACTGCGTATCTCATGCTCAGTCATATCCCCAATTGACTTTTTCTTAGAGTATACCTTAAAGGCAAACTTTTCAATAGCAACCCAGTGCCTCTTAAGACATTAAAGGCCCGAATTTACAGAACATTTCACGAAACACCTGTCCTGCCGTCATTGCAAATTTTCGCTTCAGATGACGAACAATCAAACAATGATTGACGGTAAAATTAAAAAAAAAGTAAAATCCCTCATTATGTGTTTCCGGAATATATACACAGCATTTTTTCTATTTATGAATTTTTCATCATAGTGTAAAAAGTCAGCACTAGGTATGTTCCCTTATTTGTTTAATGCTCCGTTTTCAACACCGTTTTCAGCTGCTCTTAACTCAAATACCAATAACCAATTTTACTTTATGGCTAATCTTATGGCATTTCACTAAGGAATTCCATACAACAATTTCCTTGCTCTACAAAAACAAAAGACTTAAGCAACAAACTTTGTTCAAGCTCAATCAAAGATTGAAGTGTAACTTCATAACTCTTGCACTCCCTCTCTCTCGTGTATCGATCTCTTTTCCTCTCCCTCTATCTCGCGGTTTTTCTTACTTAGTTTCCGTCATGATTGATTGACCATAGTGTTTTGTGGAGCATCTAGTTATATCCCATAAAACCCTTTGTTGCTTTTGTTAAACCTTGATGAACTCTTTGCAAAAATTGAAAACCACGATTGACTATGACGTCGATCAACAAAAAATAAACAACAAAAATACAACAAAATCATTACAAAATTCTAAAACAAAATAAGTCTGCAAGCACTAAAAGAAATATCCATCATCAACTGAAATCAACAGTAACAACAAAGTCGAGACTAAGAATCTTTAAATAACTACAACTTGTAGTAGTTGTAATACCATGGAGCTGTTGGAGGAAACGTGGACATTGTGCGGCATGGTCTATAGTATGTCCAATACTATCACAATCATAACAAAAACTCTCATGAGGTTTTCCTGATTTTAACATTTTAGTTTTGTATGTTTTTCTGTTTTTCTTTATAACTTTTGTTGCCACTTGCAACGGTGGTGGTGAAGATGGTGGTGTATGTATGTGAGTGTGTGCTGGTAGAAGATATTGTTGAATTCAAAAAGTCAAAGAACTGCAGTTGTTGATGCTTTCCTACTACTTCTTTTCCAACAGCAATAGCATGCAGTTTTTGCTGGTTAGAAGCGAAGAGAAAGAGAAGAGAAAGAGAGAGTGACTGGGGGAAAACATGTGGCAACAACGACTGCAGCATGGCAAAAGATGGAACAAAATGTTAGCGGTATACTGCTGTGCTGCTATGGCTATGATAGAGAGATACAGCATGTTTGTTGTAACTGGTGCCCTATAATTGACCCTATTGGACTTGTCGGATTGTAGAAGAAAACAAGGGGCTTCGAGGACAATTTTGAAAAGTAAGGGAATGATAACTTTAGAGAATATTCGAGGTTACATATTTTGGAGTATTTTGTTTGCATTGCTTTTGTGTTTGTTAATATTTTATTCTATAAAGGTGCCGTCAAATAAATTCCACAATACTAAAGAATTAATCTTATTTATCAGAAGGATAACAAACTATCATATAAGAGGAAAGAAATTCTGAATGGTCTATATAACATATAGCGTCTGACCAAAATTTGATCGATTTTTATAACACAAAAGTACCATTACATGGAACCGCATACAGGTATAGAAGCACAAACATCTATTATAAACAAAGATAATTTTTTTTGATGTACCTATATTAATGCATAGATCGATTGGAATTTATGACTCTAGATATTAATCAATAATTGTAACACCAAAATATTATTCTGGAGAAATTCCATGAAAATCAAATCGACAGTTACTACCTCTTTGTCTATGTCTGTATTCAGTATCCTCTGTTCGGATGGGAAAGGATCTATCAGCTCTTTTCAATATGGCGAGAGGCATTAGACAGGGTGAAGGTTTGTCATCCATACTTTTCAACATAGCGATAAAGAAGGTGTTGAGGAAAGCAGTGGTGGACATGGAGCCACATGCTGCTCGCGTACCCCGATGATATCAGCGAAAATCGGATAGGCAGTGAATGAGGACATGACAAAGTTAATGGTATTCTCGAAAAGAGTGTCCCTTCCGTTGGGAACGCAACGTGAACGTCGAGAACTATTGTTTTGTGGTAGTCGATGATTCATCTACCTCAGATCCGCCATGGACAAAAACTACAGCTTTTATTGATCTTCAACTGCTGTTTCTTTGGGATACGCGAGCACCCCATAAACACCGTCTTATGTCGAACCACCAAAGTTAAATGTATGCCACCTAATAATGGGTGCTTACACAGGCGGATGCAGCTCACCTGCAATGTTTGAGAGAAAATTATATGGAGCCGTATATAGATTGCGGAGTATTTTTCTCTCAAACAGCACAAGATTCTGATGGACCATGAGCTGTACGAGTTATACCAGGACATTGTTGTAGCCAACCGAATCAAAGTGTGGGCCATGTCGTGAGGATAGATGGACGGCGACTACATTGGAAAAATCTGCTGGAGGAATCGCTGAAGCTGCTTTGTAGAACTTGCTGGAAACGGCGCTTACAGGATCGAAGCAAGTGGATATATATCTTATTATTTCCGTCTCTGACTTAGGCACTGAGATATAAATATGCTGTGGAGGTGTTTTCAAGGCCAATACTAATAATAATTCATGAGTCCTTGAGGATGAACTTATATTAACTAAAACTAGTAAGGTGATTATCTTTGGCTATGCCGAACTCAGATACCCTTCACCATTTGTAAAAATGATAATAAAACTGGTTAATTGCACTATAACTATATTTTATTAAACACGATATTTCCTAACCTATGGCTGTAATCGCGGGGACAGTTAGGCGGACACCCCCAAAAAGGGGGAGTTTGTATGGGAGGTGGGAGTAGTTTTTGACCGATCGGGCTCATCTTAAAACCCAACTTCCATTTAGAGAAGCAAAGCTTGCATACAAAATTTCAGCTCGATTGCTCTTCAATTACTGCTGTAATCTCGGGGACTGACATAAGGCCACCCCAGAAAGAGGGATTTCGTATGGGAGGTTGGAGTAGTTTTTGACCGATCGGTCTCATCTTACTACTCAACCTCCGCTTAGTGTAGTGCATATAAAATTTAAGATTGATTGCCCTTAAACTACGGCCGAAATCGCATGGACAGACCCCAAAAAGAGGGAGTTTTTATGGGAGGTGGGAGTAGTTTTTGACCTATCGGTCTCATGTTAGAACTTAACCTCCGCTTTGATGATAGAAGCTTGAATTCCGCTCGATGCGGCTGTAATCGCGGGGACAGACTCAGATTTCGATGCTGATCATCTATATGTTTATATACATTGTCATACTTACCACGCCTCCTTATGGGCGTTACAAATGGAAGAACAAAATTAATATACCCTTCACACTATTCATGCGCGTGGTGAAGGGTATAATAATCTATTTTTAAATTTAGTAAATTTGTTTTTTGAACTTTAACTTAGCTCCCAACAAAAGACTTAAGACACAAACCCTTTAAGTCAATATTTATTATCAAACAAAACAAAAAACAAAACAATCCAAAGAACCAACTCTTTATATCTCCAAAATTATAAATACAACACTATGGATCCCTCAAGTTGTAGCGCCCTCACAATCGTTGCGACCAACACCACCACCACCACCACTCTTTCACGTTTCCACCATCATTTTAACGTTAATAATGTTTGATATCAAAAGAGGATGAGTTCTAGGTATACGACAGCATCGTGCATTTCTGAGTCGAGTTCAAATTCTGTTACCATTTCTTGGCATCTTTCTTTCCAATTGCTATTTTCTTTCATTTTTGTTGTTTTCTGCCTTCAAATCGCTATGTTGTTGTTGATTTAATATTAATGATGTTGACGAACACCATAATGATGGCCACAACAAACACACAACCATATGAGAATAGAACAACAAACCGCTTATGATCCAACCTCATGTCGGCCGTAATAATAATGCTGCTCTGGCTGCGGCTGCTGCTGCCGCCTCTGATGATGATAATGATGTCGTTGCTCATGAGAGGCTGCTCATGATGGTGGGCATGATACTATAGTGCTTAGTATTTTTGTACAAGTTAATATTGATTTGATTTGTTATTGCGGCTGTTTTGCTGGGCAATCATGGCAGAGTGTATAATGCTTGAAAAAAAAAATTATAGACTTGGTTTGTTGGTTTTCAACGTTAGTTAGAAATGTTTGTTGTTCGTACGTACAAACATATAATACCAACATGTGGTTAGAAGACTTTGAGAATGGAGGTCGATCTTTCACAGCTGTAGTTTAACGTTTGATTTCATTTTTTTGTTGTACAACCACCACGCACTCAAACACGCAGAATTGTAAATAGTATTATTATTACGATTTTCAATACTTTTTTCGTTTTATGTTATATGGCTTGGGGTACGTGTGTTATGTACTCTCAACACTGTGAATTCTAACGAAAATACAAAAAAAATACACATAATTCGAAGTTACAAATATCACGAAAAGATGCCGGTCTCTTGTAGTCAGGTTACATTAACAGACACGTCCCTGAGATGATGATGATGAATAGTGTGCGAATCGGCAAGGTTTACGAAAACGAAATTATGGTGGTATAATTGTGGTACATAGAGGGGGGGGTTTGTTGGCAAAAACAACGTATGTGTTCTTGTGGGCAAAGTGGAATGTAAGCGATGTGTAGCACAATATTTGAGAAAGGGTAACTATTATGTGAATGCTGAAAAAAGCTATGAATTGTCACTTTTTGGATGCACTTATAAAACTTTTGAGAATCAAGCACTGAGATTGTGTTAATAGACCTACTAGCATGTTTATATGTTAAATAAAGTAACAAATTTTTAAAGTTTATGTACGAATTAATGGACAAAGCAGCACTGGTGGCGTGATAGTTAAAATATGCGACTATCAAGCGGGTGACCTGGGTTGGAGCCCTGCCACAGCCCTGTACATTTATTTGATCGATGGTCCTTTAGATGTTGTCATCAACAACTTATGAGTAGTCAACCAAGAGCTATCATGTTTTCAGTGCAGATTGTGTTTAGAAATGTGGGATACTCCGTTATATATCATTCATGTGATGCAAAGGAACAATAAATTTGTTTGTTTTTACTAAATGAAATAACAAAATTATCGAGAACAATATTTACATTTTTAATTACTTTACGAAAATCAATAGGAATTTATCTTCACTGCGGTAAAGGCTCATTTAGACTGATTAAGACTTAAGGGACCTACAGTTTACCGAACAAATTTTAACTAAATATGAGCAGACTATTGAGAAGATACAATCGAAAACATCGAAGGTGTTCCTCGATCAAAGAAATCTCGATGCCAAGCTTTTATTTTCTTATATTAAAAATGTATTTTGGTAACGTAAGACATTCCTTATTTTCTTTAAAAAATACCAATTTCTTAAAGAACAACTTTGACTTGTGATGATGGTGCCTTAAGTTTGTGTATTAAGTGTTTTGATTTCTGGTGAAATGATGCAACCTAATGTATTCTAAATTGATATACAATTCAATATAAGTATTAAATTTTTTTCAAACAATTTCTTTACATATTAAAGATGGTCCTATAAGTTCGTGTCTTAAGTCTTTTGATTTTTATATAAAAAAGTGTTCTTAACATCCAAAAATTAAAAATTTACAGATACCCATTTGTACAAATGATGATAAAACTTGTTTTTTATTACACTACAGCTATATTTTATTAAACTTTGTACCGCGAACAAAGAGATGATTGTATGAAAGGTGGACGTTACTTTTAGCCTCTCGCATCCTTTTTTGTAAACAATTTTGTACTGAAATGTCAAATACTGAACATGAATAGTTTATATGAGCTGAGGATATTGTTAAGCATTTAACCCCTAAAAAGAGGGGTTTGTAGGAAAGGTGGGAGTAGTTATTGTCCTATCAATCTAATATGAAAACTGAACCTACGCTTAGGGGATAGAAACTTGTATACCAAAATTTGGCTTGATAGCTCTTAAACAAAGTTATGTAATCGCTGGGTTAGACAGACGGACACAAAAAAAGGGGAAGTTGGTATGGAAAGTGGGACTAGTCTTCATAGAACTTAATCTCCGCTTAGAAGAAGAAAGCTTATATGACAAATTTCAGCTCGTTATCTCTGGAACGGACAGACGTTATCGCGGGGACGGACACACCTAAAAATGGGGGTAGTTTATACAAATAGTACAAGTAACGTTCGCTTACGAGGATATAAGCTTACATACCAAATTTTATCTCGATAGTGCTTAAACTATGACTGTAATCATGGGAACAGACAGACGGATACACCAAAAAAGGTAGAAGTAACCTTCGCTTAGGGGATAGAAGTTACTTACTCATCTTAGAACTTAACCTTCGCTTAGATGATAGAAGTTTGCATACCAAATATCAGCTCGATAGCTCCTACACTATGGCTGTAATCCTGGGGACAGACAGATGGACACCCCTAAAAAGGGGGTGATTGTATGGGAGATGGAAGTAGATTAGGGTAGGAAGGTTGTATACCCAATTTCAGCACGATAGCTTTTAAATTAACGCTGTAATCCGGGTGACAGACAGACGGACATCCCCAAAAAGGGGTAGTTTATATGGAAGGTTCTGGAATCGGCCCTAGAGGGTTCAAATGTATAACCGACCCCAGTCATATTTTTCTCGTAACATTTTTCCCAAATATACCTACCCGCATCTTTACCCCCTAAGGGGGTGGGGGGGGGGGCTCTCATACAGAAATATTGTATACCTACACCCAAAAGTGTAACACATCGTTTTAGCCATGTCCGGCTGTCTGGCTGTCGGGTTGGTATGCACTATAACTTTCGAAAGACGCAACCAACTGATTTAAAATGTGCACGAGTTAATATTTATCCAAAACTACTTACGGTAGTGGAAATGGGCTACGAGGCCGTGCCCCTTTTGGCACCTCCCATACAAATTTATTATTTAGCCCACTTTAGGAATTGAGTCATAATAATAATATACCCAACGCGATCGTGGCCACGCCCACTTTAGAGATGGATTAATAATATCAATACACCCAAAAAATGTACCACTCCGCCTACTTTCGATATCGAGTAATACTTTCAATATACTAGACAATTTTATGTATTACTGAGGCTGAGGGTATATGTTAGTCGACTAACACTTCCTTACTAGTTTTTTATAAAATTTTCTCCCACCTCTCTAACTGCCCTAAAAGTGCTCCTAAATGAATCAAATGTATGACCGACCCCTAATACTTTTGCAACCCTAACAGTTTCTCAGATCATATCTTCTTTCTAACTACAACCCTTAATGTGGTTCTCATGAAGGTTTTTTTATTTTTATAGCTTTTTTTTTTTAAATCAGCTCCTGTTTCTCCCGTGTTGCCTACTAGAGTGGTAAAATGTATGACCGACCGCCACTGGTATTACCCCCCTAAAATTTTTCTCGAACATACCTACTCTCAAACTTTACACCCTAAGGGGGCTCTCATAGATATTTTCTAAATTACTCAAAAATTATTAAAAAATTTATTAAATTAACAATAAGAACAAAAAATTGTACGGAAAATATTATTTTGTTAAAAATTTTTTAGTTTTGGTCGTTTTATGTGCATTTTGAATAGGAGTCCCCTTAACGAATAAATATAGGGGGTAGGTATGTTTGGAAAAAATGTTAGCAGGGAAATACAAGTGGCGGTCGGTAATACATTCAACGCCTCTTAGAGGCACCATTAAAGAGTTCTGTGTTTGAGCCCCCTTTGGAGTAAAGAAGGCGGATAGGTATGTTTGGAAAAAATATTAGAGGGGAAAAATTACTAAGGATCGGTCATAGATTTGAACCCTCAAGGGGCGATTCCAGGGCTGTTGCGGGGTTTGTTGTTTCCCCAATACGAAAAGTTTCTCGTTAAAAATTTATCACTTATAACTAAAAATCATCTGAATGCAAATAAATTCTTTGACCATCCCTTCATTCCAAGAGTATTCAAATTCTTTTTTTTTGTTAAATTTCTACTTTGATGTCTTGTGCAATTATATGCCTGGCCCATGACAAACTATTCCGAGAAGACAAAAATGGTTATAAGTTTTCCTTTTTAGTACGATGCATTTTTATTCCCATGTGGCATTTCGTTGTTCCTTCCTATAGGAACATACAAACAAAATAGCATATCATGAGATTCTCATGCCTAATTGATTCATTTTCAATTATAGTTTTCCATAACTCTTCTCCCTGGTCTCCCTCACTTTTCGACATAAACCACAATTACATATTGAATTCCTGTGATCAGCCAAAGCAGCAGCAGAACAGAGAAGCAAAAAAAAAAAATTAAACGTAATGTGCAACTACGAAGACTACGCATTTATTACAATGTGGTTTTCCATTTGTTGTTGTACTTTTTGTTTTGTTTTGTGATCCGCTCTGTGTTGGCTAAAATAACAATTATTGTCCTTTTGCCTAGAAAATTGTTTAAACCACAACACACAGAGCGGAGCGATTGGCGCAAGGCGACCAAAGCACAAATATTTTGTGTAAAATAGTTGAGAGCAACAACAACAAAAACAACAATGTTAACAACAATAAAAGCTGTTTACAGAAGAGTCAACAATTTTATTTAATGATGATGATGATGACGACAACGATGATACCACTGACGTTGGCAATGATGAGGCTGCCAGTAATGATGATCAGCAGGATGATCGTGTAGCTATAGCTGTAGCTGTTACCAAGATGATAATATACCCCAACCAGACAACTTGGTGTATCATGGAACCACACAATTATTAAATTACCTTATATGTATGTAGAAATATCTAGCATGAATATAAATACTTACATATATAAAAATCTATCTATCTACCTGTGGTAGGGACATGCAAATTCTATGCCCGAGACAATATCACAAGTAATCACCAGGAACGAACGAATGGAAGACAACACACTTCAAAGTGTCAGGATCAGTAACTTTGCATGACAGGTTTGTGAAAAATAGCACACAACAACTACTGGTATTTACATGATCCACTGATCGCATGACTTCCAGAAATGGATCCTTCCCTCGGTGAGCTTCTTAAAATTATAATGTTTATTGAAAATGAAAAGGTTTGCTGTGTTCCATTGTATGGTTGGTGATAAAAGGGCTTTACTACGCGTTGATGTTGGGCATTTTTGCTGCAGTTTTTTTTTTTGATTTCTGTCTGGCAGCAGAGTTAAATATTAACAAAAAAATCTAATTGATTTTAAGTGTAGAGAAATTGAAAAAATGAAGTTATTTAAAATCGCTTACAAATCATGATTCATATAATTTTATATGGTAGTATGTAGTTCGTTGTTGTGGTGCTGCACAGAAAACCAGCCCTGCCTTTTGAGGGTTATCAAGTTGAGCGACAAGCTGGAAGCATGTGTGAAATTTTTGTGTAGGTTTTAATGTCTTGTTGCTGTGGATTTAGTTTAAAAAGTGTCGTAGAAAATATACAAAGTTGCATATCAATTAGGTTGACGACTGCATTACCATACCATGCGCCATTAATATATATATATATATATATATATATATGAAATATAAACGGGAATATATTGTAGTGTTAAGGACCCTCTGGCTTATACATACATTGGCTAATTAACTCATTGCAACAAATTTCTTGTTTACATTTCTTAGGAAATACTATAACCAATTTCTTTAAACCAGGATATGACAAGAGAAAACCTACTTCACCTTTGGCGTCAAATTATACACAGTCAATTACTCAAAAAATAAATTCAAAATTAATTAAGATATTAACGGTTATCAGGAAGTAGGCACTTTTCACAACTACATACCATAATCCGCTTCGCCCATTCAACCGTAAATCAACACTCCACACCCTGCACCAATTCAATGGTAATGGACAGCAAACTAATTCGCAAAACACTAGCGTAAGTACAAAGAATTCAAAAGCAAACACGTTAATTATGCAGTGTTCACTATAAATAAACAATCTTGTCATAATCTTAAGTTTTATTAAAGCCTTCGCTAGAGAACGAAACATTTAAACGACCATATTGTGTTTGTTATAATTATTAAAGAAATAATTACAAAAATCAAGTGGGTGTTTAGAGGGGCTCCAGTCGATGGTAAATAGCATTTTATAGAGTAATGCCAAACAGACACACATACACACTTACATAAACAAAGTCAATAAGCAAATCAAGCCATTGATACTAGCAACGAATTGGTATTTGATTTCATGCCTTAGTTTTGGTGTCAATGTGTGTGATTGTATTGTTAACCAAAAACCCACATAGTATGATTATTTGTTGTATGGCAAAATATAAAAAATATTAACAATATTATATATTTAAAGTAAAGGCGTTTTATAGCTGCTGCTATTGCTGCTGGTGTTGTAGTTGTTCATGTTTTGTTGTTGCTGCATGAATCAGTGTAAATAAAAGAAGGTCAAACCACAAATAGTTTAAGACGATATTAAACATTAACATAACATACGTATGCACATATACTCATAACTACATTTATGAGTATATGTACGTCTGAACATATGTATGTATGTCTGTATATCGTTTTTACATTTTACAGACATGTGAACCAATTGTAACGAATTGAAATTAAATAAACGTGCGCCTGACAGGTATGACCAATCTCTGTGACAGTTGGGTTGATGAAAAAGGGGATGGTTGATTGTATTACATCTGGGTGATCGTTATGCAAAGGTATTGCCTTAAAGCTTATTTTTAACTAGATCCCGTTAAAAAGCTAATTATGGCAGTTGCGAAATTTTATTAAGTCGTAAAACTTGTTTTGGGGCTATTTAAGTGAAGGGAGACCAATTCAATTCAACAGGGAAGACCAATTTCGGTGTAGTGAGATGGGTGTTTAATATTAAAGTAGTCATAGTAGTCATAAGAATAAGATTTTATTTATAGAGAGAATAGATTTTATTGGTTTAACATAATTTTAAAAGTGATCATTAGGAAAATGTGGATAGTGGACATATTTTGCATATATGCACTAAAATAGCTACTGTGAAGTAGGGGGGTAGGTAGTAAAGAATAATATTGACACTTATAGTGTCATAACAACAAATTATGAAATCTACACACATAGGAGTGATGAATAATTGATTTCCTATATTTCCTTGAAAACGTACAAGGCATATATTGTCTAAGTGTTACAAATAAAATGAAGTATTTTTATACTCTCATCCTACGGGTAGGGTTGTTTATATAATTTGATACGACCCAAAAGTGCATTAATTTGGGACTCAATTTTGAGAACTGCACCTGAAAGTAACCTCAAAAAGAAGAATTTCAGCATCTGCATTTGTCAAGTTACATGCCATAATAATTTAATATCGATTTGATGTTAGTAAGTATAGGTAAATTTGTCACGTTTAAGGCTCTTTTGTTTGACATAACATAAATACTTTTTGGCGCTACTTTCACGTGCAATTCTCAGAATTGATTCCCAAAATCATATGTTGTTCTGTATAATTGTTTTTAAACTTTGCATAAGTTAATATATTCCTAAAAATGGCTACATGGTACCCTTCTGGTACCTCTCATACAAATGTACGACTCCGCCTACTTTAGAAATCGAGTAACTATATCAATACACACATCGCGATAGTACCCAAATCTGTAGTTGGTAAATCCATAAGTGGATAAAGTTTTAGAGAACTATTTAAACCCTTGCCAATCCTTGTAGATTTTTACTGAGGGTGATGGTATATATATGTCGGTTCGCCCGACTGAAACTTTCTTACTTGTTTTGTATAAAGTTAGAAATCGAATATAACTTGTAACTTCAAGACCATGATTTGGATTTAACTTTTTTTAAAATATGAATAATATAATTTGGGACGAAACTATCATACAGATCCTTTTCAGTCATCTGTATTTTTTTGATCGGTGGCCCTCACGATGTTGTCGACATTATCTTCATAATCGGCATGTTAAGGGGTTGTGGTATTGCGGCAGGTGCTTCATACAGTCAGATTCTGCCAATAACGGTCGATGGATCAAAGAATGGCGTTATGCGTACCTCAATCATTAATGCGCTGTATATCTTGTTTTACTCATACCTATTTCCGGTAGCGAAGCAACTGTCGTAATATGAACTAGTGGAGGGGATCAGATAGGGCATGAGGTTCACTTTATATAACTAGGGATATCTATCTATCTATTATATGTGTGCCTAATCACTGTAGAGTACTCTTGGCGGAAATATTTTCGATGAAGGAAGTTGTAAGCTAGCTGGAGGATAACAGACCAGCATAGGTTAATATATTCTAAAAGTCAGGATGCTATTATATCCTTAGAATTAGTACTCCTGTATTCAATAACTGTCCCAAGATTGCCGCAGAACTCCAAATAAGAGCCTTTATATGGCTGCCAGGGCACAGGGTCATACCAAGGAGCTGGTAAGCGAAAAAGACTACATATACTAACGAGTTGGTCGGCATTTAGCATTCTGTAAAAACATTCTGCAAGACCTCTTCTATATAATTTTGGAGCGAAAGTACTCCACTAGTACTAATTGTGTACACGGAAGACAAATCTGCTTAACGGGGAATGAGAGAAGCTCTATGAAACTTTTGTCGGGGTCCAATCCTAAAATGTCAAAACTCAAGACCAGAATCAAACTAGAATTATTTGAAACTGAACGTAAAATACATAGGAACGATTTTAAAGTAGCACATAAAACTCCAACTAAAAGAGAAAACAAAACTACATAACTTGCGACGCGCAGAACCAGTCGCACACCACCATGAGTAAAACAACAATTGAATGTTCAAATGCTTGTGTATGAGAATTTGTGTTTCGTGAGTTTGGGAAAAACATTAATGAGCCAAAAATTCGGGAAGGAATGGTGGGGGCAAATAGCTGAGCATAGTGGTCAAAGGTGGAGGAGAAGGGAACAAGTCCCGCAACTACCCCAGAATTTTTTCCTACTAAGATTTTTTTCCAAACATGCCTTATCTTCACCACCAAAGGATGCTCCCATGCAAAAGTCAAATTTACATAAAATGTTCTCTCATCGCTGTAACTGCCCCAAAGGTGCCGTTAGGGAAGTCAAATGTATGACCCCAAATATGTTTGCAACCCCAAGAGTTTTTCAGAACATATCTAACCCCTATCTTTAACTCTTAAAAACTTAATTTATGATTGTGATTAAAAACTTAATTTCCCTTTACACCCCATGGTATGGGATCTCGTTGTTGTGAATTAACACGCTTTCTATATTTAGATTCAGAACTAACGGCACCTACTTGTTTATCGACGAATGCCAACGTCACTGTTTGAAAAACATTCACTAGACATGCCGATTGACTCGACACTTATACTGCGACCTTGGGGTCGACAACATCGTGGGGGCCGGCAATGAAAGAAAAAAGAAGATGACTGGATGCGGGGATCGAACCCGGGATCTCCCGCACGGTAATCGCGTGGTCTAACCATCATGCCATGACCGGTTCCTCTTATGATAGTCCCCATATAATTTTTTTAAACCACACCATCTACTGTCGCTCTCCTAGAGGGATACAATGTATGACCGGCTCCCAGTATTTTTTCTCTCCTAAAACTTTTTCCAAACATGCCTAACCCCTATCTTCACCGTCAAAGTGGGCACACATGCTTACAACTGCAGTAGAATGGCAACACGTGCATTAGAATGAAGTCAATAAGTTGATTACTTGATGCGCTAAACAGAACATCCTTATATGACGAAATGGCAACAACATATACGTGGATTTGTTGCGATTGTGGGTTGAAACTTCGTTGTGGCATAACACAACTAAACACTATTTAGACAGAGATAAATCATTTGGCAGTACTGTTTTGTACTTTTCACAAAAGTAAATATATTTAAATGTCCATTCTTATCTTATCACGATATTTTAAAATGAGCTACTCACAATTGGATCCAAACGCACTATTAACGTTAACTGTTTCATCGAAACACTTACCTGAAAAGAAAGAACAAAAAATAATATAAATAAAAAATAAATTTATGTTGAAATAATATTTATAAGAAAATAATGCATGTTGATAAATTATCCAAACTTTTAAAGGTCTTATTCATAATAATTTATAAGAGGTTTTTAGAACGATTTTACTATGAAAATTTGATTTATAAGCCTTTGATAAATGTTTATGAATACAGCTTATGGTCTTTAACGAAAGGTCGTTTCTTAAGTCTTTTGTTTGTTCATATTATACTCTGCAATAATGAATTGCCCAAGGTTTCTACGGTGTCTTTAAGTTACAGTGAAACTTCGATATTACGAACTTCGTTATAACGAAAAACTCAATATAACGAATTTTTAGCTGAGACCCTTGAAGAAACCTTTTTATTGCAAAGTTTTTCATACAAAAATGCTCTATAGCTATAACGAAAAAATTCTGATCTATAAAGCCTCTATATAGCGAAGTATTTTTTCAAAAGCCTCTATACAACGAAATTATAATTGAGTAATACATACATATAACATTTTAAGTGTGTAAGTCATTATCAAAAGCCTCTACATAACGAAGTCTTGAACTATAGTCTCCATACAACGAAGTCAGAATAAAGCATAAAGCAAAATTAAATTTTAAGCAAAACGGGGAATTCCCTTTTAAAACCAACGAAAGGTAAATGTCTTTGCAGGTTAATATGTAAAGCGCCACAAATTACATAGTCAGTTCTGTTTTGGTTCTTTGTCAAAATGAGTGTATTAAAGCGTAAATCAATTTCTATACGAGAAAAAACAAACAAAAATTACACAATATTTTACTAAAATGTAATAAAATAAAAAAATAATAAAAACTTACTTTTTTATTTACCTCTTAAATAGTTAATTTTTATTATTATACTAGTATTTTCGTGTAAAATAGAATTCGGACAAAAAAAAACCATAGTTACAACGAATTTCTTTCGTATTTCTTTAAATTTCGTTATACCAAGGTTTCACAATGCATATGTATAACGAATCAATAGCTATAACGAAGTATATTTCGGTCCCCTCTAGATTCGTTATATCGAAGTTTCACTGTATTAACAAATTGTTTGTTGAAGAAAGAGGCAACTTGTCTTCAAAGTCGTATACTTACTTCGTTAAAAGAATGTATAAGAACATTAAAAACAATATTTTCTTGAATATTTAGCCAATGTCTGCGCTAAATTATTGTGCTAAAACATTATTTATGTGTTTTTCTCAATTGCAACGCAAAAAGTTGCTTATTATTTTAAAAATATTAAAATTAATTATTGTAAAAATATTAACAAAATGTGAACTAAGCTTATTTAAGGGAATTATTTAAAACAAAATTCAATTCAATTCAAATTTACGTCAACAAAAATATCCCTTTCTTAAACATTTTCGATGTTGTTTAACTCAACTAACTATAAAAACAATAGCCAAATTTCATCAAAATTTCCATTTCATTAGCTGAAATGATAACATATTATGCATTAAAAGCAATAACTCAATCAAATCAAAATAAATTCGTTATCCATTTCAGTTGTCTTATTACCGCATCTACAATTTTTACTTTCATAATATGCCAATAAGTTTGCACATTCATTAACACTAAAGCAGTTTTTTTTTACATAAACTATTTATTGCAATACACACATTCATATGCTGTGTATTTCCATCCACCATAAATTGTAATAATGCAGAAATAAATATAAAAAGAAAAAAAAATTAAAAACTTGATATTATTTTATTACGATTTCTGCAAATGAGTGGGCTCAACAAATCGAAACTGGTTTCGAAAGGCAAATACACAAAATTAAAGAAGTGAGCAAAAAAAAAACAGCACAGACCAACAACAGTTTAATGTAACTATAAAGAGAAGGCGCTGGGCACTACAAAATCGAAATCAGCTGAAATCACAAACAAATCGAATACGAAAGTTGTTTACTTGTTAACCAGAAAAAAAATAATTAAAGTAACGGTTTTATTTTTGGTTTTTGTAAAATCAAACAATGAAGCAAAGTAATAAGTTATATTAATAGGGTTACACTATGAAATTGAGACTATGTTTAATTAAGTTGGTGATAATTCATGAAAAATATAAGTCACCACAGCTTCAGGTTTATTGCTATTTTGGTTTTTTGCAAATTTATAGTTTGGTGGTTGAAAACAAGTTTTTTCAATGCCGTTCATTGATAGTTTAATTTTTGCACGTTTTTTGTTTGTTTATCTGCTATGTTTTTCGCAGAGTTCGCAACAAATAGATACATGACATAACTTTTGATATTTTATGGAGTATTGCAGCAAAGGTGTTGTGATAATTTTGGGTGTCATAATAATAACAAGTGTTGAGACTTATAGCGTGGTAGTGATGCTGAGGTTTTGAAGTGCGTTCGAAGTGGAAATATTCCTAACATTTTCTTTAGTTTAGTTTGCAAAATTATTTTGAATATCAAAATTAGATTGTAATACATTTTGTGCAGTATTATTGATATTGCCGTCGGACCAATTTTTTTGGCAGTATGTACTATAATTTTAAATTTTAAATTTTTAATTTTTAATTTTTAATTTTTAATTTTTAATTTTTAATTTTTAATTTTTAATTTTTAATTTTTAATTTTTAATTTTTAATTTTTAATTTTTAATTTTTAATTTTTAATTTTTAATTTTTAATTTTTAATTTTTAATTTTTAATTTTTAATTTTTAATTTTTAATTTTTAATTTTTAATTTTTAATTTTTAATTTTTAATTTTTAATTTTTAATTTTTAATTTTTAATTTTTAATTTTTAATTTTTAATTTTTAATTTTTAATTTTTAGTTTTTAATTTTTAATTTTTAATTTTTAATTTTTAATTTTTAATTTTTAATTTTTAATTTTTAATTTTTAATTTTTAATTTTTAATTTTTAATTTTTAATTTTTAATTTTTAATTTTTAATTTTTAATTTTTAATTTTTAATTTTTAATTTTTAATTTTTAATTTTTAATTTTTAATTTTTAATTTTTAATTTTTAATTTTTAATTTTTAATTTTTAATTTTTAATTTTTAATTTAAATTTTTAAATTTTAATTTTTAATTTTTAATTTTTAATTTTTAATTTTTAATTTTTAATTTTTAATTTTTAATTTTTAATTTTTAATTTTTAATTTTTAATTTTTAATTTTTAATTTTTAATTTTTAATTTTTAATTTTTAATTTTTAATTTTAATTTTTAATTTTTAATTTTTAATTTTTAATTTTTAATTTTTAATTTTTAATTTTTAATTTTTAATTTTTAATTTTTAATTTTTAATTTTTAATTTTTAATTTTTAATTTTTTAATTTTTAATTTTTAATTTTTAATTTTTAAATTTTTAATTTTTAATTTTTAATTTTTAATTTTTAATTTTTAATTTTTAATTTTTAATTTTTAATTTTTAATTTTTAATTTTTAATTTTTAATTTTTAATTTTTAATTTTTAATTTTTAATTTTTAATTTTTAATTTTTAATTTTTAATTTTTAATTTTTAATTTTTAATTTTTAATTTTTAATTTTTAATTTTTAATTTTTAATTTTTAATTTTTAATTTTTAATTTTTAATTTTTAATTTTTAATTTTTAATTTTTAATTTTTAATTTTTAATTTTTAATTTTTAATTTTTAATTTTTAATTTCTAATTTTTAATTTTTAATTTTTAATTTTTAATTTTTAATTTTTAATTTTTAATTTTTAATTTCTAATTTTTAATTTTTAATTTTTAATTTTTAATTTTAAATTTTTAATTTCTAATTTTTAATTTTTAATTTTTAATTTTAAATTTTTAAATTTTAATTTTTAATTTTAAATTTTTAAATTTTAATTTTTAATTTTTAATTTTTAATTTTTAATTTTTAATTTTTAATTTTTAATTTTTAATTTTTAATTTTTAATTTTTAATTTTTAATTTTTAATTTTAATTTTTAATTTTTAATTTTTAATTTTTAATTTTTAATTTTTAATTTTTAATTTTTAATTTTTAATTTTTAATTTTTAATTTTTACCCGTTGGAAGTCTAGCCATGCCCCATCTGGTACCTTCCATATCATCAGGTACCGCCCACTTTAGAAATCGATTAATATTATTAATAGATACAACGCGATCGCGTTCAAATTCTGTATTTAGTAAAGCTCAAGCAGGTTAAAGGTTTGGAGAACCAATTGGAAGTCTAGCCACGCCTCTTCTGGTACCTCCCATACAAATGCACCTTTCCGCCTACTTCAGAGATCGAGTAATAATATCAATACACCCAACGGGATCGTACCCAAATTCAGTAGTTAGTAAAGCTATAACAGGATAAAGTTTTGGAAAAAAAATTTGAAGTCTAGCCACTCCCCTTCTGGTACCTCCCATACAAATGTACCATTCCGCTCACTTTAAAGATGGAGTAGTAATATCAATACACCCAACGGGATCGTACCCAAATTCTGTATTTAGTAACGTTATAATAGGATAAAGTTATGGAGAAGAAATTGGAAGGCTAGCCACGCCCCTTCTGGTACCTCCTATACAAATGTACCTTTCCGCCCACTTCAGAGATGGAGTAATTATTTCAATATGTCCAATGTGATCGTACCCAAATTCTATGTTTAGTAAAGCTATAACAGGATCAAGTTTTGGAGAACAAATTGGAAGGCTAGCCATTCCCCTTCTGATACCTCCCATGCAAATGTGCCACTCCGCATACGTAAAAAATCGAGTAATAACATCCATGTACTAGAAAATTTTATTTTTTATTGAGGGTGATGGTATATGTAAGTCGGGTTTCCCGACTGAATCTTTCTTACTGGTTTATTTTATTATTTAGCGGTGAAAAAACCAACTAACCATCTTTTCTAACTATTCTTCTTCTTTGGATCACTTAATAGTGCTGCAGCAATCAACCCCTAACTTCCTTGCCATCCCCTCGTTGTTGCCGCTGCCCTGTTTCTTTACAGTGACCAATTTTATGCATCCACTAGAGTTGCTTTATTTGTTATTACTCTAGTGGGCGATATCATTGCATTATTTGCACTCTATTTTGCCAACAAAGTTGCCTTGGTGGTTAGACCATGGTACTACCAAAACAGTTCAACACAGAAACCAATAGCAAGTTTTTTCTGTTGCTGTCGACGCTAACAAAGATAAATCTTTCAAATCATGCAGTATTTTGAAAGTATTTTTGTCTAGCGATTTTTTTTCTCCCGACCACTTGGCCATATCTCTTGGTGGGTTCGAACACGGTCTCACGTTTTACTGCTGCAGCGGCAGAAATGGTCGTGGTCGCTGTGTGAGACTGCTGCTGCTGCTGCCACTACTACTCTGTTAAAAGCATTTGTTTCTTGTTAGTTTATTGTAAACTACCGTTAATTGGCCAGTTTCTTCTTTGGCTAGTTTAATGGCTGCTGGTTTTACCTCAATCAAAGAGTAACAAAAAAAAAAAAACCAAACGAAAAATTGTGTTTAAATTTTCGATGGGGAGTTTTTGTAAAAGTTTTGTTGTTCGCTGGCAAAGCTTAGCAATGCCAAATATCTGCACTGAAACTACGACCAATTAAATGTGCACAATCGACAATGATTTTTCCGTGTTTTTCCCCCAAAACAAAATCGGTCTCTAAATCAACACCATTTTTGAGATGTTAGAAACATATTTCATTTTAGAATGAAAATCTCAAGTATAAACTTGTTGCTGGGACGGCCTCAGTTAAACTATTCAGTCTTATAGCTGATCAGTTGAATGAGTCATTAGCGGTGGCTGGCCGGTTTGCGGCTGGGAAATGATAAGACACAGCAGCAAATAGAGTTGCTGACGTTGTACATAGTGTTGCGGTGGTGGTGGTGGTGGCAGTGGCGGTTTAATTGCTACAAAATAGAAGTTTGTGCCTTAAGTCTTTTGTTTTTTGCTTATAATGTGCGTTTGTGTGTGTGTGTTAAGTACGGTGCGGTGCGTAGCTATTTGATTTCTGCTGCTTTGAGCTATGTTGTCGTAATTTAATTCATTTAATGTACAAATTTATACCATTCTATTATGAATTGTGGGAGTTTTAATGCTATAAATTAAGTTAAATTGAAGGAAAAGAAGAAAGGTGGCGCGCCACAGATTGAGTAGCTTTTTAAATGCCCGCAATGATTTCATTCTATAGCTGCCATGATTGCTAATATGGCAAGTTGTTATTTAATAAGTTATGACAGCTGTTGGTGGTAAAAAAGAAACTATGACAGAGTGTTTAGAAAAAAATCTATAATTTGTTAACAAAATTTAAGTGGATTGAAACCGGAACTGCTAAAGCTTTGATATTAAATTACTGAAATTATTAAATGGTAGCATTATGGCAGAGCAGTTGAACCGCATATAAGTTGCATATGGTAGTAACGAAGAAAATTGGTAATTGTACATATGACACGGTCTGAAGTGTTTAATGGCGCAGTTGATACATAATTTATTTAAGCGACAATTTTAAAAAACTCATGCGATAATAATATGTCATTAAAAGTTGAATATATTTCTTCTTCGTGTATTTTTAAACTCCATTAGAATTTAAGGCAAAAGTTAAAAGTTGCCAAACAAATATTGATATACCAATATGCCTTTATCGTCTTTCGGTAAAATTATGAAAATTGGACATATCAACTTTTGCCTTAATGGTACAGTTTAGTGCTAAAAATGTCCCAAAAGAGGTAAAACTTGTACCATTACCCAGACCAACGGCTAAAGGCAGAAAAATCTATACACCCATACCTCGATATACGGCCTAGATACGTTCCCAAAATGTTGGCCGTAAAGCGAAACGCCGTAAAGCGAGGTAATAAATTCTTATTCTTATTTTTCACTTATTGTTACTCAAAAACGAAAAAATGTGCATGAAAACTACGTCTACTCACGATCAGCACAAACAAGAGTCTGCTGCATCAACACTCGCTGCGCTTGTGAGTGAATGCTTTTGTTAGTCTCTCACTCTTCGTAGAAAAACGGTGAATCCCCTATTTGCTTTTAGCCGAATAGCGAGGTAATGTGCGCCGTAAAGCGAAGAATTGAAAAAGGCCGTTATAGCGAAATGCCGTAAAAAGATTGGCCGTATAAAGAGGTATGAGTGTATTGGAATGCTTCTTATAGAATTAGAGAGCTGCATGAGGAAAGTTGGCAAACAAAAGTTGATATACCAATATGCCTTTATGAGGTTACAAAGCTATAAAATTATTAAAATTGGATATATCAACTTTTGCCTTAATGGTAAAGATACATTTTTGTATAATACGTAAAAAAAGTCATAGCGTTGGTGTCCTTGTTGAGTATCGTTTCTATAAGATATTTTGCAAAAACCTTAAAATTATTCTAAGAATTCCTTAACTTTGGTATAATATCACAGTTTCGCGAAAATACCTATCAAACAACACTATTCTGCAAAAAAAAAATAACCACCTTTCCGCAAATTCCAATATACCCCAAGAATTCTGAGAAACTTGAAAGCGATACCTAAGCAATTTAGCAATTTTAAAATGTTATTTTGTCTTTTTTGTTGTATTTGTTTTTATTTGTATATGTTGTCCTTAAATACCAAAATACACAATTCGTGTTCAATTCGCATTAGTATTTCTTGTGTGTCCATCATTGAAACTTCCTGGTTTTGCAGTCATGCGATTTAAATTTAAATGATCTGCAAATGTATCATAACAATCACATTTTGCCAAATTATTGTGGTTATTTTTTTGTTCATCTCTTCTTAAGATTAATTAAATACATTTACATTGAAATTGGCATTATGCCATTTCAATTTTGTTCTGGGTATTTGAGGGTGAGGGTCATTATTGAATAAAACAAATTGATAGCCATGTCGAAGAACATATTAAAACATATCTGGCTGAGTTAAAAACTACAAAATAGTATTGTTATATTTTTAAAGGGGTAACGTTCACAACAACGAAAGATTGTGAATGGAGGATGCTTGATGACCAGGTATCCGCTGATTTTCATTATGGTGCTGAAGTTCCCAGCAATCAGAGCTAATTATATATCGTTATAATTAAAATTTGTTATGCATTTTAAGTTTTTGGGTTATTTGTGTACAAAACCAAGACCCGCATGGTAAAAAATGTTATCGTTTATGGCATATTGGTTAACTAATTATACATTTGCAAATAGTTCGTTATATTAAACTTAAAATCGTATGCTTAATTACAAAAATGTATTATAACATCCCGCTCTAAAAACCAAAAGAAGAAAAATGAAGCGAAAAGTTGGAAGAGTTTTATATAACAAGCGCTTGTGGCTTAAGTTTTTCGGATGCGTTGGTGTTAGAAAGATAGAAAGTTAATTTAGATATATATATACAATACGATCGACTAAAACTAACAAACTTAAACTTAAACTTAATTTCCCTTTGCACCCCATGAATGAGGTATGGGATAGCTTCTCGCGTTGTTGTGAATTAATACGCTTTCTATTTTTAGATTCACAACTAACGGCACCTACTTATTTATCGACGAATGCGAACGTCACTGTTTTGAGAAGCTCTTACTAGACACGACGATTGAATCGACGCTTAATACTGCGAAGTTGCTGTCAAACAACATTCGAGGGGAGCCGACAATGAAAGAAAATTTTATTTATTTTTTTCTTTTAAGATGACTGGAGCCAGGTTTGAACCTGCGATCTCCCGCATGGTAGTCGCGTGTTCTAACCACTATGCCACGGCCGGTCCCAAAAAAAAAAACTAACAAACAATACAGTTTAAAATACACAGGCACGGCTCGGCCTAAAAAAAACTATTTGCTTATTTTGACATACATAAATACTTGAAGAAAGCTTAGTTTACAAACAAAACCTTGTAAAGAAACTTAAGCTTTGAGGTAAAAAGGGAATCGTGGGGAAAAAATTTCCTCCATTCCCATGTTTGAATATTAACGGTCAAATTCAAAACTATAATTGGTGCTGAACATTTTCGGCTTATATCTACTTCACATGTACATTAGACCGGGTCACGAAAAAAAATTTCCAAAGTCGAGGGAAACTATTAAAGATCACCTCGAGACAACATAAAAAAAAATTTTTTCCTCCCCGACACCCCGGAAAAACAGCCAAAATCTTTTTTTTATCACTCCTTTTTTTTTGTGGCTCAATCGTAACATACAAGACATCGGTGTATAGGTTTCGACGAGTACTACATTTGGCCTATAGATGTCGCTGACATACGACATCATCTTGTAATGATGGCCTCATTTAGAGCAATTTTTACCCCTAAAATTTAAAAATATTTTTTCTTAGGATTATATTCCTTTAAACCAAGAACATTTTGCTTTGGAAGTTTACAGATTTATTCAAAAACAAAAAAGTTACGTATGAAAAGATGTACTTACAGCATCAACACTTATATTTTTTTGTGTTGTTTGCATTCAAAGTGTCAAAGTAAGCAAACGCGATTTTTAATCTTTCATTGAAAACCCCTTATTACAAATATGTATGTTTAAAAAGAAGCCTATAAAACTGATAAACAGGTATATTGAATGATTTTAGTAGTTTTACAAACTTATTACCGAAAATTGTTAACAACCAGTACAGAAATGTCAGTCAGGTCATTTGTATGAGAGGTACCAAATGTGGTTTGGAAACGTTTTTAGTTTTCTTAGGATTTGTCTGTTATTAAGTACAAAGATATTAATTTATGTGTCCTCCAGCTGCCCATTTGGAAGATATTGGAGATATATTATTCTTCCACAAATATGTAATTTTATATGGGAGATATCAGAAGGAAAAATGTTATTCTACCCAGTTACAATACGATTACTTAATTTTGAAAATTATTAGGACTGATACATTTTCAGAAGGATTAACTAAGGCTGACTCGAGCAATGCTCCCCACCAGGCAGCCAGATGGACGGACATAGCTCAATCGTCTTAAAAAGTTCTGAAACGGATTAGATCTTAATATCATCATGAGCTTTAACACGCCTTCTTTAATGCGTTAGACTTTTTCTTGTATCAAATGATATATATATATATATATACCCTCATACCTTAGGGTGAATTCTACTCAATAAACTCATCATAACAGTGGTACAGAGATTCTAGAAAGAAACCATATGTAACTGAAGAGAATATCAGAAAAACTCCACAGAAACATTGAAGATTCCTAAAAGCTTTTGGGAAGAATTTCAATAGTAATCAGAAATCTTAGAAGTTCTTGAGATACACTGAAAATGGCCCTCTGCTCTAAAGAACTTATGCCTTATTGAGGAGTTTTGATTGTATACTATACTACCAAAGAATCTACTACATAATTACAACCGAGTAAAACCCTAAAGGTTCTGGCGAGAAACCTTAGTGGCACAGAGGTTCGACGAAAAAAATACACATAAAATTTAAGTGAAGCAGATAAACTTGGCAAAAACCTCGGAGATATAATCTGGATTCTAAGAAGTATTTCAGATCACAATATTTATAACCTTACTATATCTCTGCTAACTATGGAAAACCTTAATCTATATAAATAAAAGGCTTGGGTGACGGACTGATCACTCTCCAGCCCAAACGGCTAAATGCGAAGGACCGCACTAAAAAAGAATTTTTGTAAATTCGACCTGCAAGGTGGTAAAATGGGCGTGGCACTGCCTAATAGAGCGCTAATTTTGAAATGGCTGTATCTTTTAATCTATATATATAAAATGGAATGTGTGTTTGTTTATTTATTTGTTAGTTTGTTAGTTTGTACCTTATAGGAGACTAAACCTCTGGACCGATCTTCCTGAAATTTTCACAGCATTTAACTGGGACTCTGGCATGATTTATAGGGTACTTTTTTTCGACCAATCCCACTTTTACGCCTAATTTTTTAAAATAATATGCAAATAAAATGCGAAGCATTGCCGGGCCCACTAGTCCATTATATGTACGAAGTAGAAATTTGGTACATATATTGGTCGTATAAATATAAATGCTTTGTTCGCGGAAAGTGGGCGATGCCCTGCCTCTGTTCAAAAATGTTATATGGGCTAAACAAATGGACCGATTGTAATTATATTTTCTTAATGAGATACTGTCCATAAGCCCTCTATCATAGCCTACATAAAAACATAGTAAGACAATTGGGCATGGCACCGCCCACACAAACTGAAATTTCAATCGGTCATATCTTACGAATTATTAGAGATATGACGATGAGAGTTGCTACATATGTAAATGGTACATTTGGGATTACGTCTCGCTGGAAAATGAGCGGTGCCACGCCCCTTTTGAAAAACAAAAATAAATGGACCGATTGTAATGAAATTTTCACTGTGTAATACTATCCGTAGGTCCTCTATCATAGGCTACATGAAAACATAATTAGACAAAGGGGCATGGCACCGTCCACACAAACCGAAATTGCAATGGGTCATATTACACGAGCCATTAAAGATATAAAGATGAGATTTGCTACATATGTAAATGGTACATGGGGGATTACGTCTCGCTGGGAAACGGGAGGCGCCACGCCCCTTTCGAAAAAAAAAATTTATGTCGGTCATATTAAGAGACCGATTGTTATAAGGCTCTATGAAAAATGCCCCAAATGCAAAATGCCCCAAAAAAAATAAAACGAAAAATTACCCAAAATAAAATTGGGCGAAAAAAAATGAAAAATGACCCAAAACTCAAGAACGAAATTTTCTCCAAAAATTATGAAAAATACCCCACAAAATTTATGAAAAATACCCCAAAAAATATTCTTCTAAACAAATCTAGCATTTTTAAAAGACACGCCCCCCGCCGCATACGTCGAAGTCAGTATCGTAACTATCTCTCTGTCATTTTTCATAAGTCGAAAAATTAGAGAGGGGGCGTCCGCCCCCCCCCCCCCATTTCATTATTATTTTTTATTATATGGAAAAAAATTGGGGTATTTTTCATACCCGCAAATTTGGGTCATTTTGCATATGAAAAATGACCCAAAATTACCCAACGAAAATTTACCTAAAATAAATGAAAAGTTCACCAAAATTTATGGGGGATTTTTCATATGAAAAATTCCCCAATTTTGTATGGAAATTTTTTTGGGTAATTTTTGGTTTTTTTTTTGGGGCATTTTGCATTTGGGGCATTTTTCATAGAGCCTTGTTATAACATTTAAATAATCTATATATTTAAAATTGCTGGGCTAACTGATTGGGTGTAATGGCTGCAGATAGGATAATGAAATTTGGGGTGGGTGTCCCCTTTACGATTAAACGTCAATTAGGAATGGATTTTTGGAAATTCGTTTTTTAGGCGTAAAAGATACCAATAAGGGATATAACTGGTACCCTCACCCAGACCAATCGGCTAAAGCTATAATCGCAAAATCAAAAAGGGATGAAAATGTAACTGTCGCTCAGACCAAACGGCTTATGATATAATCATTATAATTTATATGGGCTCCCTATAGAATTAGAATGAGGCAAGGAGGGTTACCGAAATTCGTGCCTTTTACTGTTACTAAATAATCGGAAAAATTCAAGTGGATATTTCAGTTGTGTGATATAAAGTAATTATTCGAAATTCGTTCTTATAAAAACACCGATAAATAGTTAAAACTAATACTATCGTCCATACCAAATGCCTCAGG
This sequence comes from Muscina levida, assembly GCA_964034835.1. NCBI lineage: Eukaryota > Metazoa > Arthropoda > Insecta > Diptera > Muscidae > Muscina > Muscina levida. The sequence goes on from OZ035881.1 coordinate 130,163,885, forward strand.
GTAGAGTCAGAAAATGTACATAGAATTGCTCCCTACAGCATAAGAGAGCAGCTAGATGGGGTTGTTAGGAATTCATACATTTAGGGGTGATAAAGGCCGAAAAGGGATATAACTGGTATAGCTATAACTATAATCGTATATGGGCATGCACAATATATAATTAGAGGAAGTTCCAGTCCATCTTAGCTGTACGATACTAATGTATCTTTCGAAATTCCTACTTTTAGGGACAAAAAACGACTAATGCGGTACAATCACTTAGACTAATGGGATAAAGCTACAACCCTACAAATGGATTAATCGTTCGTCTTATGAAGCGTTTGTATTGGAGGGTATAAAAAGGAACAACATTCGAACTCACTAATACATATCAGCGATCTATCAAACATTCACTAAAATTATGAAATTTCTAAAATGCCTAAAGAAAAGAAACATAATGTGAGAAAAAAACACAACATCAGCAGCTCTCCCTTTTGCAAAGCGTAAAAGTGAAAGATTTCTTTTGTGACTTGCGGCAAACCTCTGTAGCTAAAAATACCTAAATATTTGTTTAGTACATTTTTGCCAATCACTGTGAAATGTTTTGCCTATATTGACAATTCACGTTTGCCTTTGCGTTTCATTTTCATTTACCATAGGTTAAATGAATGACCAGGGCTAAAGTGAATGGCCCCAGCAATTTGATAGAAAAATTACCGACAATTTTGTTTAATTTTGATGTTTTTTTTGCTGTCTATTAAAATGCTCGTTTTCATTAATGGCAAATGAATTAAACTTAAATTGAAAACACACACACAAATTAAAAGAACCAGTAAAACAACTTTTCAAAAACATTGTTCAAAGGCAATCAATACGAAGACATTATTTGCTAAACAGTAATAATTATTTGGTTTTTGTGCGACAGCATCAGGTTTGTTGCTTAAGTCTTTTGAAGTTTACTGTGTGAACTCAACTCAACGAACAAAGTAAAATGCAAATATTTTGGCGATGAAATATTTTCAAAGATGATGTATGATAAAAGTATGGGATAGAAAGAAAACATAAATTAGAAAGAAATGCAACCGACATTTTGTAGCAGCTAAGCAGCACAAGAAGAAACACATGTTGGCCAAAAAAAAGGAGTAACAAAACTAATTCTGTGTGTGTGCCAAAAAAAGAAAGAAAAAAACGAAACATGTGTACATGTCCAGGCAACAGGTAACTGGGGGAGAAACACATACAATATACAGGGAAAAAATGAAAATAACCATCATACACGTACGGCCCGCATAAGTCAAAAAGATACATATTTCAAATTGAAAACGAAAACCAAGAAGAGAAAAAGAAACACATTTGCCCAGTTGCTTAAATAATAACAAAGTAAAACACCAGCCAGCCAGCCAGCCAGCCAACCATATAAACCATGAACCGTCCAATAGCACCACCACCACCATCACCAACCAGTCTTTATGTTTTCGCCTTCTTGTCTTTTTGTATGTTTGCATGTGTGTGTGTGTGTGATTGTTTCTTTATCTCCAAAAAGACCGGCTCATACAGCATGACATCATTTCACATGAAATTCAGACAAAAGTTGTGTTTCATTTTTTTAGTTTCTAGAGATTTTTGGTTTCTTGCTCATTCCTACGGTGTGAGTTTGCAATAACTTATGACCGTTTAAATATCATGATTTTTGCCAAACTACAAAAAAAAAAAAACAATATAAAAACAAGGAAAACAGCCACACAGAACATATGAAATAAAAGCAAAACCATGCAACTCAATATGTGACAGCAAAACCTTTTTGGGGTTTAGCTGAATTTTATTTTGGCCATATCCATCTACAAAAAGTCCCACTAAAATCTGGTAAGATATCTTAAACTGGTCCTTTATGTTTGATACTTTCGCTTTTTGGGCAATTGTCCATAAAAGAATTGGCAATTTGTGTGGTTTGATTTTCAAGGTTTTCGGCCAAGTGTTTTTTGGTTTTTGGGCGAAAACAAAAAATTAAATCAGAATTTTCTCTCTGAATTTCAACAGCAAAAAAAAAAAACAAATACAAAGGAAGCTGTCAGTCATTATGGGGTGATTTTAAATGCAAGAATTGGTCATAAAAACGAGAGTGGTATGATAAATGTTGATTTTCAACGGAAACGGTGAAATGTACCAGTGGGTACAAAAAGGAATCAGCTCAGCAAGACATCTTAGGAATTAGACAATAATTTTGTTTTGTTTTAAAACTGACAATACTTGCCAACCCACTTGGAAAATATATTAGCACCGACACCTTATAACCTAACGATTATACCTTGTCATATTTCGTATAAGAGTCTATTAGCTTAATTTAAGTGTAATTAATGTCTTTAATTTTTCAGACACAAAGTCATTAAATTGACTGTTAGCCTAAGTAGGAAATATGACAAATCCCATTGTATCCATAAGAGTAATGTTACGTGGGTTGCACATAAATGTAGGCCTCTTCACATGGAATTTCCCGACAATTTCATTGGATATAACTATCGAATGACCCTGATGCAAGCCATTGGCACAAGTTAATTTATTGTGAAATTAACATCTTTTTGGAGACGAGACAGCATACAAACCCAGACGTGGGTGTATGTTGAACGCAGCCAAAAATTAAGATGACTTTATATGAGTGGTTGACTCAAAAGGCATATGATGGTGAAATTAGTTTCATGTTAGTTCCAATTCAAAGAGATTTTTTATCGATGAATTTAGGGGACATAGTGATTAATAAATACTAACGAATTACGCTTTGAAATAGAGACTTAAGGAAACAGTTTAAATTTGTATTTTTTTTTTGGAATCGATGTAGACATATAGCTTACTCGCAGCTTCTATCAAGTAGCTTCTATGATTTGGGACTCAATTCTGAGAACTGCATGTGAAGTAGCCCCAAAAAGAAGAAGTTCTGCATGATTCGTTTTGTCAAGTTACATGCCATGATTATTTAATATCGATTTGAAGTTAGTAAGTATCGTATCATATTGTGTCTTATTATATATATTTTACTTTTCCATTCCTCAAATGATTTTGAACTGGGTTTATTTTGTAGCAGTTACAATCGTGTTACTTACTTATGATAATCATACGCCACCACATAACAATATAACAAAAGAGACTAAAACGTGACAAATTCCCCTATACGATACTTACTAACCTCAAATCGATATTAAATTATTATGGCATGTATCTTGGCAATACGAATGATGCAGAATTTCTCCTTTTTGGAGCTACTTTTACGAGCAGTTCTCAGAATTGAGTCCCAAAATCATGTGTTGTACTGTGTAATATATAAAACTATAGCGTTCCCAGCGTTTCCATACTTGGTATAGGGTTGCATAAAGTGAAAGCACTGCCTTGCATGCCTTCGGGCAGCGGCAGTTCGGTATATGGTTGATAACTTCGCAAATAGCATTCGACGCACATGTACTAGAACAAGGATCTACAGTGTAGGTTCTACACATTTATGCCTAAAACAAGCTCTATCGCGTGACCACCAATCTGTGTGTTAGATACTGCGTGGCGTATGACTTACTTACTTAGCTGGTACTTCTATGCAATCCCAGTGGATTATAGTCACACCGAGTTCTGTAAGGTTCTCAGTAACCTAGTCTTTCCAACGGAGTTTAGGTCGCCCTCTTCTGCGCCGTCCATCGAGTTCACTGTCGAAGACTTTTCGAGCTGGAGCATTTTCGTCCATGCGTACAACATGACCTAGCCAACGCAACCGTTGCACCTTAATGTGTTTGACCACGTCAATGTCAGTGTACAGCTCGTACAGCTCATGATTCATACGACGCCGATACTCTCCATTAACGATGATGGGCCCATACCGATTCATCCGCTTGTGTCATAACCCAGGATTCTGAGCCATACATTAAGACAGGTAGAATTAGTATTTGGTATAGCTTGAGTTTTGTTCGTCGAGAGAGGGCTCTGTCATTGAATCGCTTGCTTAGTCCGTAGTAGCATTTATTTGCAAGCAGGATTCTTCTCCGGATTTCTAGGCTGACATTATTTGCTTTGTTGATGGCGGAGCCTAGGTAGACAAAATTATCTACCACCTCGAAATTATAGTTGTCAACGTTCACGCAGTTTCCCAAACGAGTAGATTCTTTGTTCGTTGAAACTAATAACTTCGTTTTGTCCTCGTTCACCGTTAGGCCCATTTTCGCTGATTCCTTCTGAATACCTGAGAAGGCTGCAGTCACATCCCGCAGTTTTCGACCGATGATGTCTACGCCATCAGCGTGGCGTATGATTTACGTGGAATATTATTTATGATCAGCAAAGGCCACCATATTGTATTTATGTTATGTCAGACAAAAGAGCCTACATCGTGACAATTTCCCCTATACGATACTTACTAACTTCAAATCGATATTAAATTATTACGGCATGTAACTTGACAGAACGAATGATGCAGAAATTCTTCTTTTTGGGACTACTTTCAAGAGCAGTTCTTAGAATTGAGTCCCAAAATAAGCAACCTGGGGCTACTTTCAAGAGCAGTTCTTAGAATTGAGTCCCAAAATCAGCAACCTGGAAAATGCAGTAACAATTTTTAAGTTTGGTGGTTCAACATTTAGTTTTATGATTTAAATGGATATTTAGTCCACCTATAACATTCCTGGCGCATATATGTTTAGTAAATTGTCAACCGTCTTGTCAGCAGTTTTTATACCCTCACCCTACGGGTAGGAGAGTATATATCATTTGATACGACCCAAAAGTGTAACACATAGAAGAAATCACTTAAGTCTCGAGGATTCTTTGAACTAAATTCGATTCATGACTTTTTAAGTCGTTTGAGCCATTTTTGTCTGTATGTTTGTCTGCCTGCCTGTCCGTCCGTTCGTCTGTCTAGCAGATACGGACGATAAATTTCAAAAGACGCAACGAAATGTTTTAATATTTATATTTCTCCATAGCTACTTACGGTATTGCAAATCAGATACATGGCCACGCCCCTACCTCCCATATAGAAATATCATTCCGAGAAATAATATCAATACACACAACGCGATAGTGCCCAAATTCTGTATTTAGTAAAACTACACAGGAAACATTTTTAGAGGAAAAACTGGAATTCTAGCCACCACCCGTATGGAACCTCCCATATCCATCTGGTACCGCCCACTTTATAAATCGCTTAACATTATTAATACATATAGGGTTATCGTACCCAAATTCTGTATTTAGTAAAGTTAAGCAGGATAAAGTTTTGGAGAAAAAATCTGGAAGAAGTCTAGCCACGCCTCCCATATAAAAATATTATTCCGCCCACTTTAGAAATCAAATACTAAAATCAATAAACCCAACGCGATCGTGCTCAAATTCTGGTAAAGTTAAAGCAGGACAACGTTTTGGAGAAAAAATCTGGAAGTCTAGCCACTCCCCTTCTGGTACGTACCATACAAATGTACCACCCCGCCCACTTTAGAAATCGAATTATAATACTAATACACCCAACGCGATCGTGCCCAAATTCTGTATTTAGTAAAACTACAGCAGGATAAAACTTTGGCGAACAAATCACGCCCTATATGGTACCTGCCATACACATCTAGTACCGCCCACTTTACAAATCGATTAATATTATAAATACACCCAACGCGATCGTGCCAAAGTCTGTATTCAGTAAAGCTAAGTGAGGATAAAGTTTTGGAGAAAAAAACTAGAAGTCTAGCCATGCCCCTCCCATACAAATGTACCACTCTGCCCACTTTAGAAATCAAGTAATAATATTAATACACCCAACTCGATATTTGTACTTAGGGTTAGCTTATATGTAAGTCGGTTTACCCAACTAAAACTTCCTTACTGATTTTGTATTATCTCTATAAATATTGTGAATGTTTCATTCTCAAATCGCACAAAGTGAAATCATAAATAAAAGATTCGTTTTGGGTAATTTATTGAAAATTGTCAATATAATACCTAATTAGCTAATTCGTTTATACAAATTTGATTCACTGATATTACCCTGCTTAACATACAACCCACGCAGCTATTTAAAATGAAACCACTGCTTTTGAAACAGATATTGTTTTAAGGTCAGTCAGTGAAAGTTAACATGTATCTGTATCGCAGCGATTTTTTTGATATCAGCAAAAGCTAAAAAAGTGAATGTTTCCAAAATTCATGATCAGAATGAAGAGTTTTGTTATCAGGTCTTTTATGCAAATAATTGTTTAGAATGTGTAGCTAATATTAAACATAGTGGCAAAATTGCCATGTTCGTCTTGACTGTAGGCAAGAAATTACGAAAGTATATGCTAAAGTACTTTTGCTTAAGAGATAAATAGCTGTTAGATAATATTTCATGATTTATCACAGTTTTCTATAAGAAAAATTTGTGGTTGTATCGCAATTTCCACACAACCCCGTCCATACAAAAGACTTAAGACACAAACTCTCTTCAAGTGACAATATTCATACAGGTTCATAATTTCCACTCAGAAAGCATAAATAAGATGAATATGACATAATTTGTAATGTGAATTCGTTTTTCTTGTTATGCCTAAGATTTGTTCTATAGAATTTTTGGTTAATGAGTTGTGTGAAATGGATTATGCGACAGCTGGCAGGCCGGATAGCAAAACTATCTCATCAGCACTTTTTGCTACGACTCCTTCACTCCCACCACAAACCATAAGTTTCAAAGCTTCATTAAAGAATTGAGAAGCCAAACACACCGGTGCGAGAAAGCATCAACAACGACCGCATGTCACCATAAGCCACCCAAGCTCTTGTTAACTTATTGGTCGTTCGGACAAAATTGCATAGAATTGTTTTTAGAACAAGTGCCAACCCTGAACACCTCCCGGGTTTGTTTTTTACTTGTTTAGTTTATTAATCTGCAGTGAATGTGAATTTGTTTTCTTAGTTAGATTTAAAATCTGTTCTAATATTTGCTAATTTGTAATAACAACACACTATACAAAAGACTTAAGATACACACTCTCTTTATATGAAAAATATTAAAATATGTAAAATTTGTCCACAATAAAAGCCTAATCTGTCTATATCCATGCAAAAGTCTTAAGACACAAACTCTCTTCAAGTGACAATATTCGCATTAGTGCAATTTCGCACACACACAAAGCTTCATCAATTTGATGACGAAATAGTTCATAATTATCACACAAGGCCTTCCAAACAAAAAACTTAAGGCACAAACTCTCTTTGTGTGACAATATTAAAATATTGTCACAAACTGTCTTTATATTACAATATTCAAATATATAGAATTTCTCCACACTCAAAGCTTACTATGCCTCTTCGCACCAGGATCTACAACACTTTAAATACATTTTCTTCTATTTCTTTCTGTTTCAATGATTCATTGATCTATTTCAAGGTCTTATTATTAGTATATACATTAAAAAACACGCACACACAAACATTTAACTAGATACACGTTCAGTGTTTATTACCACTAGACTTGGCCATAATTGGTTTAACGTTATACCGCGCAAAATAAAAATACTAATATCAAGTCAAGCTGAAAACAAGAACATTTTCATAGAAACTAAATTAAAAAATTCACTTAACATTGAAACGCCCACATGTCAACACTTCTTAAGGTGTTTACTAGGTAGTTGTTGCCAACACCATTACCACCATCACTACCACAACCACCACTACCACCGTGAACGCTCCAAATCTATTGGTAACTGCAAATAAATTGCTTAGCTCTTTAAACGCAAAAAATACAAAAAAAATTTAATTTTATATACTTTGTATGACTGCATACATAAAAAGCAATTTGTTAAAGACACTTAAATTATTTTCGGGCTGGGTTGAAAATAGTTACGTAGAAGCGTTTCCCCTTATACAAAAGATGTATAAATGTATAGATTTGGTATGCAGTAGGCGTTACAAATATTCGTCTCATCAATTGCTACAAACGCCAAAAAGACATAAAAACATTATTTATAAGACAAAAAATATATACATTTATGTTATTGTTTTTGAGAAGCAATGAAAACACCCATAGATTTAAATTTATGTATAGATGAAAATTTCACGTTACGTCTTAAGCTGTAGGCTTGAGACTGCTCTCACACACAAGAAATCAAAGCTTAAGTGGGCGGATGGCTTTATGGTATGGTATGGAATGATGACATAAATCCATTTATAAGTTTGGAAGTAAAATAAAATGAAATAAAATGAGAATGGTGAAGTCTTGTAACTTGTTATAACATTACGCAGAAAAGCAAAAAAGAAAATGAAGTAGATGGGAACTTTCACTGTGTTGTGGTTAAAATGTGATAATACAATATCTGTGATGTACAAGTTTTGTGAAATGACAGATGGTCCTGTTTTTCTTATTCTAAAAATAATTTGAAAAGTTTATATATAAATCAATGTTGTAATTATACCCTCACCCTATGGGTAACAGGGTATATATAATTTGATACGACCCAAAAGTGTAACACATTGAAGGAGTCCCTTTAGACCCTAGGTTTCTTTAAACCAAATTCGATTCATGACTTTTTAAGTCGTTTGAGCCATGTCCGTCTGTCCACCCGCCCCTTCTGGTACCTCCCATACAATACATCACAGCTTACTTTAGAAATCGAGTAATAATATCAATACACCCTACAGGATCGTACCCAAATTCTGTATTTAGTAAAGCGATAACAGAATAAAGTTTTGGAGAAAAAATTGGATAGCTAGCCACGCCCCTTCTGGTACCTTCCATACAAAAGTACCACTCCGCCCACTTTAGAAATCGAGTAATAATATCAATATATTAGAAAATTTTATGTTTTATTGAGGGTGAAACTTTCTTCTTCTAATTACTTTTAATGTAAACTCTAATCCTATGTCGATTTAAAATAGTTTCGTGGTTTTTGTATCAAAACTTATACGGCCATAAACCTCAGAAACACTCAGAAACACAAAAAGTGGACTTGACATTTTTGCAATAGTTTGCCAAAAGTCAGAGCTTATGCTCTTCGAAAAAAGTCCCATATCTAATAAAAGTAGATTTGAAAATCGCAAGAAAATCGCGTGTCCTAACCATACTGCCACAGACGGTCCCATATAAACCATTGGAAATTAATATTATGCAGTAGAAACAGTTTCTGTTTCAATAAACTTTTGGCAATATATGAATCAAATGAAGACTACATAGGAAAATTTAAAAATACCGCTTAAATCTGCACATGATTCGTGTCATAATATACACACCTATTTGAAAACCTTCTCACTCACTCTAGTTGCCAAGGGTTTTCAATAAGTGTGGATCGATGTTTGCAGCCTGTGAAAACCATTATGTTATGGCGATAACTGTTTAACCTACGGTTTATTTTTTACTTACTAATGGCAAATCACCATAATAACTTACATCGCTGACTAACACGCCCAAATTGTAAAACTTTGTTAATGAACTGAATGTTCGTAAGCGAAAATGCTATTTTAGCAGCAATATCATCTAAAGAGAAGACGTCAACTTTCGAATATATAGCTATATTACCAAGCATTTTTTCTGTATATGGCACGACACCAACTCTCACATTATGCCAGAAATAGAAATGCTTCACAAAAAGTTACTGCTTGGTGCGGATTTTGTGCTGGCAGGGTAATTGGCCCATAGTTTGTCGAGAACTACATTGGTGAGGTTATCACCGTCAATAGCGAGCGAGCAATGGTAAACTGTTTATTTTTGGCCAAAATTTATCTATGTATGGATAAATATTGATACTATGGACATATAGCTTACGGCGCTACGTGCCACACACCGAACGCCACCACGGTCATTCTGCATTAACGATTTTAGGGTATGTTTACCCAGGGAGAATATCCAGGGCACAGAGGCATGCTTACAAGCCTGTAAAGACTGGCAGTAGGCATTCCAAGCTCATTGCTGCTTCCTTTTAGAAACACACAAAGGGACATTGCGACACAAGGCCTTACACAATCTCATCTCATTGAAAGCAATATAACACGCCTACGTTCGACTACCTAATATCAGGCCTATAACAGCTGGTCTTTTAGCATGTCTACGTGCGATGGTCTAACATCAGGCCTTATGCCAGACCTACGAGCGAATTCCTTGGAACAGGCCTGGTCGTTTCAGAGCCTTTTAGGACAATCGACCTATGTCCGTCTGTCTGTCTGGCTGGTAGGCACGAAACTCGAGTAAACCTTCACTGATCCTAATAAATATTTTAATTTTTCCAAAACAAAAATATGGAATGGTAAATAGGCGTAAAAGCCCCACACCTTCTGGTACCTTCCATACAAAAAAACAGTCAGATAACTGCCAAACGGACAACTGGAAAGTTTGGTTGGCGTAATTATATTGTAATATTAGACAATAGTAGTCTCAGATAACCGGAAGCTTTGCCACACCCTTTCTGGTACCTCCCATACAAATGCCTGATATCTTATTTGAAAGTACATTCAATTCAGTCATACTTTGCGTGAGATGGCTTATGGCTTAGGTTTACGAAAATTTTACTCAGTATATACCAGAGCTCGCAATAAATGGTCTCTCTCGTTCTTGTTGTCAGAAAAAAACCACTGAAACACTGACACGATGCGAAACTGTCGCGAAAAACCCTTAAACTTCGTTCTTCTTTGGCTTGCTCTTTGCTCAACCGACGAGCATTTCTGTTCACTAGATCGGCTCATGGGTTTACTCGAGACCCTTTACTTCGTAAAAACTCGTCAAACGGTCTTTTGAGCATGCATGTGTGTTGCGCGTGTGGATAGGCAAACGTACGCATACACCTTTCCCCTTTTATTCTTCCCTTCTCTTTAAAGCATATGACGAAATTTTTAAGGCAACAACATAATGCAAAGCAACAATAAAAATAAAGACCTTTTGTACGGACACTTTGCTTGCTTTGCTCACTTACTGATTCTCAGTAGCTGAGCGACGGAAGGTTCTGTTCGTATCGAGCGGTCCGTAAGAGACCGATTCATGTCTTTCGTTCAACCCGAAACCTGAGAGCAAGAACACGAACAAAACGAAAAAATGGTTGCTGTTCAGACACTGAGCGATTCCGTCTCATTTGTTTCGGTCTTTTGAGTGAGCAGACCGCGCAGTAAAATTTGGTTGAGCATATTTTGCGAGCTCTGGTATATACATATATATACCGATGCGCTGTAGTACCTCCTAGGCAACATTACCTATTTTTGAAAAATTTATATCGTCGGTATACAGGAACCAGTAAAAAAGTTTCAGTCGGGCTACCCGACTTACATATACCCACACCCTCAGTAAAACATCAAATTTTCTATTATATTGATATTATTACTCGATTTCTATAGTGGGCTGTACCAGATGGTTATCGGAGGTACCGGATGGGGCGTGGCTTGACTTTCAGTTTTTTCTCCAAAACTGTATCCTGCTATAGCTTAAGTAAAAAAGAATTTAGGTTCGATCGCGTTTGATTTATTGATATTATAACTCCGTCTCTAAAGTGGGCGGAAAGGTACATTTGTATGGGTGGTACCAGAAGGAGCGTGGCTAGACTTCCAATGTTTTTTATTCAAAAACTTTGTCCTGTTACAGCTTAATTAAATACAGAATTTGGGTACGATCCCGTTGGGTGTATTGATATTATTACTCGATTTCTAAAGTTGGCGGAATGATGAATTTGTATGGGAGATACCAGAAGGGGCGGAACCATTTAGCCCATTTACAATACCGTAAGTAGTTTTGGATAAAAATTAACTCATGCAAGATTTAAAAACATTTGTTTGCGTCTTTTGAAAGTTATCTTGTTTACCAGCCAGACAGATGGACATGGCTCAAATGATTTAAAAAGTCATAAATCGAATTTGGTTCAAAGAAACCTAGGGTCTAAAATTACCAAGGGTCTAAAATGTGTTTCAGAGTTATTGATGATTCAAAGTTTATGGGCGCCTACGTTTTTATACAGTAATCAACGCTTTTGCGTCATTAAGTCCAGTTAAGTTAAGTTAAGTGGGCTTGATCAGCTTTTCCCACGATATTTCCTCCACAAACTGGTATTATATATTTTCCCTATACTCTTACTTAATTTTTTACAAGAACAAAAGCCATTGCTGGAAACCCTTACATCACGATTGTTAGTCGGACATGCCATCATCCAAATCCATTATGATGTATACGAAATGTGTGACTGAAACTAACGATGTATTATTTAAGACAAAACACTTAAACACATTCTTCTTTGCATTCTTTTTCATGCCTTCTGTAGGCCTGACCAAAGGCACGAAGCATGAATAAGATTCATCGTGGTATGATCAATGAAAACACACAGAACCACTTATATCTTGTCTTTTTTGTTACATGCCTTCTACATGTTTGAACATAGGAAGAGAGCATGAATGGGACTCTCCGTGCTATAAGCAATGAAAACAAAAAGAAAACACATGCCTGGATTCTAAATTTAAATAAAATATACTGAAATTTGAGCACATAGAAGGCAAAGTGATCAAAACAGTATTAAGAATATAATAACACGGAGAGACTAGTAAATATAAAGTTGTTTGTTGTTATCCAACAATTCTTACTAAGATAATTCGTTTAATCATCAAATGACTGCCCTCCTTTTAAATAAATTAATTCTTCAATTTAAAAAAAAATTAAATTTATTGCACATGTCATATATGGCCTAGTCCTATACACATTTTTACAGTATATCCCTCATTTACCCACCTACTTTAGAACATGAGAAATCTGAAAATAAGTACTACAGTTTGAAGTAAAAAAACCTTTTCTACTCTCATTAATCTTAAAGAATAACAATAATAATAATAGTTCTAGTTCTTAACATGCCCTCAAATAAATATTAATGATTACTTTGCTTTTTTTGTACCATGTCATGTTGACACATTGAGATTTATGAAGGAGTTGTGTTGGCAGCCCCCAGGTTACACAGATATTTAAAGTACTACATCATGCTGTAGATCAGCCACAGTCCGAATAGCCTAAAGTCATATTCATTAAGACAATTGTATGCCAAAACTGACCGGGGGAGGGGAGGAGAAACTGAAGCGACGACTAAACACTATATACACATATGTTTTCAAAACAAATAGAAATGAACTCATGACATACTTCCAGCACAGCAGTTAAATAAAACTCATAGAGGGAGCAAATGAAAACAACAACAATATAAGTAACAAATGGCCAACAATAAATAATAAAGAAAATAGAGGGTACGATAGCCGGACGAACGATCATATAGTGCAACATTGTCGAAATCGTAGCCCCTTTTAAATTCGTATTTAATGTTTGTTGGTGGCCATCTTCAGCAAAACGTATATTTGCATATTTTGTAAATGCTGATTTGTTTTGTTGTAGCACTCTGTAATGTTATGTTCAAACAACTCACAAGTCTGCGGCTATGCTAACAAATGCAGGGAAAACGAATGTTAGCTTATACTAATGACCAGCCACCATCAGCGTCAGCGAGACTGCATAGCTCATTTCAACGCTATTGAAATAAAGTGATTTTTAGAGGGTTTTTTTTCGTCTTTTCATACAAAAATAAAGTTTGTTTTGTTAGCTGTTAGTTGAAGGAGGATTTGTGAAGTAAATAAAACTGCTAATAAATTGGAATGTTTTAGCTCTGTGCCTCTGTGTTGCCGTTTCGGCATTAAATTGCTTTTTCGTAACTGTTAGCAAAAGGTGCAAAACTTTCACTTGAGTCTATTAGGGTAATTTTATTTTGATGATGAGGTTGTGTTATGCTTTTTGCTCTCTTCAGCAGCTTGTTTGGCTAAGTTTTCGTTAGATGGTGTTCGTTCGTTTTAGTTTTTGCTTCAGTTTATAACGATTTTTTGTTGTTAAGGTTTGTTTGTTTTGTTATCTCTTCTGCTTTGCTAGGTTTCTTTGGTTTGTTTGATTTATTTATGCCGTTTTATTTGTTTCTTTTCTGTTTTTTCTTTTCTGGTGTGGGTTGTTAAACTGCAGAAGAAAATTATGATTATGAAAGCACAGCACAGCACAGCAACATGTGAGTGTTAGTTGATTATAAAACAAAAGACTTAAGACACAAACTTGAAATTTTATTTTGGAAAACAGTTTTCGTTTGAAATTATTTATAATACTTATAATTGTGCTTTAGTAGGAGATGTATTTCGTTATTGTTGTTTAAAACTTATAATAAGAGCTAACAATTAAGTGTTGTACAAAAATTTTAATGCTATATGATCTAACAGTTGTTCAGGTAATAATAGTAATTTTGTCATTAAGGGAAGTGTTGGAAAAAAGGTTTAAATTATATGTAATGTTCTTTCGTAGTGACTATTATAGTAGTGTTGTATTATATGAACTCAGTTATGGCATTGTTTGGTTATCAAATATGTTAAAGATATAGTTGTGAGGCATTAACTTAATATATAAAATTCAATACGGTCTATAAATTGGAGTTCGAGTTTGACGATAATATTGATTTTGAAGAGATACGGTTTTAATGAACCGTTTGTAATTGGTGTTCGTTGAACAGAAAAGTCAAAAGAAAGTTCCTGACACGGATATCAATAGAAGCATCTAGCCTGAACAATATGAGAAAAATTCACCAGACGATTGATTGTCTCACTAATCGAAGGTGTAACAGGAGCCAAGCAGTCGCCGATCACAGTGCTGTGCTTCCAACAAACAATGATGCACAGATGCAAAGATGGTAAGAATATTTCAAAGAAATTAGTAATTTTAGCATAAATGAAGCTACCGAATACAACCATCTGAACAACACCAGCTCTGCAGAAAATAGATATAGAATAACATGCAATGCTCCCAGTTTAAATGAGATAACAAAATCGGAAAATAAAGTAGTAGCGAGGTAGCAGGCGAAGATGATATACTAGCCGAAATTCAACGGGCTGACATCGAAACCGCAACTAAACTTCTACAGTCATACATCACATCAGTATAGGAGGATGAAATGACCTCCAATATCGAAAAATAGACCTCATTGTATAGTTACCTGAAATATTGCCAAACTGTGTGAGGATTTACTCTACGGAACACCATAACATAACACAGGGTAGACTACAAAGTAGAATAGAGCACAACCTAGGAGATGTACAAGCAGGTTTCCGGCCACATTGAAGCTGTTTAGATCAGGCCAATACTCAATGCATTATAGTAGAATAGTCTATGAGTGCTTACGACAACGGACATACAAAACCTGGGAGTATTTGAGAGAAAAGTACTCCGAAAATTATAAGGACCTATCTGTGTGGACCGCGAGTTTCTCCATCGGATGAACCATGAGAGAGTCAGAATCCAACGACGACGATGGCTGGGAAATGTTGCCAGGATGGATGTAAATATTCCAGGGAAAAGGTGTTTGAATGCGAATCTGAAAGACGGAGCACCTCTACTTCATTGGAGGGACCATTTGGTTGGCGACGTGCCACCATTTGGTAGGACTAACTGGAGAACTCATACAGAATACCGAAGAGAATTCTTTAATACTTTAGGCCTCCAACTTAACCACGTTCGTAAGTTGTAATAAGACACTTAAGTAAGAAAGTAAGTCTATGGATTGGCGTCCTCCCTCTATATCTATTGTTAATAGATTTCAAGAAAGCCTTTGACGCTATTAGACTGACTGCCATATAGAAAGCATTGATATAAAAAGGAGTACCACAGAAAATAACTCAGATCATCAAAACTATGTACGAGGATGCAGAATTTTCAGTTCTTCACAATTTAGAAATCCGCCAAACATTTCATACTAACGCGGGGAGTAAAACAAGGACGCCCTTTATCACTTCAACTGTTTATCATCGTGTAGGTTGACATAAAGATCGATTTCTGTTCAGAGAAAATACGAATTATATGGAGTGTCCACATCAACACAAGGATTTCGATTCTACGGATAATATGTGTCTACTCTCGCACAAAATCCATTTTATACCCCCACCCTACGGGTAGGAGGGTAAATATCATTTGATACGATCCAAAAGTTTAATACATAGAAGGAGTTACTTTAGACCCTAGGTTGCTTTGAAGCAAATTTGATTCCTGACTTCTTAAGTCGTTTGAGTCTGTCTGTCTGTCCATCTGGCTGTCTGTCTGACTGACCGGCTGGTACGCACAACAACTTTCAAAAGACGCAACCAAATGTTTTGAAATTTTGCACGAGTAAATATTTCCGTAAAACTACTTACGGTGTTGCGAATGGACTACATGGCCCCGCCTCTTCTGGTACCTCCCATTTAATTACATTATCCCGCCCACTTTAGAAATCGAGTAATAATATCAATACACACAACGGGATCGTACCCATATTCTGTATTTAGTAAAGCTAACAGGATACAGTTTTGGAAAAAATTGATGTCTAGCCACGCTCCTTCTCGTACCTCCCATACAAATGTATCTTTCCTCCCACTTCAGAGATGGAGTAATAATATTAAATCATCCAACTCCAGCGTACCCAAAATTCTGTATTTAGTAAAGCTATAACGGGAAAAAGTTTTGTAGAAAAAATGGAGGGTTAGCCACGCCCCTTCTGGTACCTCTCATACAAATGTACCACTCCGCCCACTTTAGAAATCGATTAATAATATCAATATACTAGAAAATTTTAAGTTTTATTGAGGGTGAGGGTATATGTGTAAGTCGGGTTTCCAGACTGAAACTTTTTTTTACTGGTTCTAATATCAGGCTATTTTAACAACTTTGCACATAGAACTCATTGAAATGCAATTTGAAGTAGGCACTGTAATTTGTACATCTTTCATATGATGCTGAGTGTGAAACTAATTATAATGATCATTCTATTCACCCATACGATTAACATTAATGGCGATTAACTGACATTTGACGGCTTTTAGCTTCTCTATCCCTATCTCTCTCTCTCTCTCTCTCTCTCTCTCTCTCTCTCTCTCTCTCTCTCTTTCTGCACTTTAGACACATATATCATACAAATGTTCGTGTCTTAAGTCTTTTGTTTGCCTTAACATTATCTATTAAACACTTCTATAGATTTTTTCTATATATCAATTAAGTTTCCCTAAAAATGTTTTGACATCACAGCTACCTAAAAATTTTTATTTTTCTAAATTCAATTGTGTATCTTACCTCTGCTACTCATCTTGAATTTTTAATTTCTACTAAACATATTTTCAGTTTCACGTTTATCTCAATATGACGTTATTGTTAACGTATAATTTTTGCCATAACTTTTTTTCACATAACATTGATGATGATGATGTTTATTATTGTTATACATGAAAGTAAAGTTTTTGATATTTCACACAATACACAAACTATTCATTTGTAGTGATAAAGAGACAGAGAGAGAGAGAGAGAGAGGTTATTGTCTGACTGATGGGTAATGGGTCACTGACAGATTTAATAGTGTGATTTTGATTCATAATGAGAAATACGAAGGGAAAACCAACTTCGCCAATAAATTGTAAAAAAGTTTGTTAGGGAATAATCGCAAAAAATACACATTAATATGAGATAATAAATACTATTAATTAGTATTTTATAATAATAGAAATTATGAAGAACAATACAATACATGATATTAAATAGATTCAATGAAGAAGTAATGGTTTCACTGCATTAGGAAGGTTGCGGCGTTATTTGTGTTTTTATCAGATATTTAAAATGATTAATTGTGATTTTATTTTAAGACAATATTAGGTCATATTGTTTAAAGCTGTGGTTCATGGTGCCATTAACATGATGGATTAAATGAAGTGTGATAAGGTTAAGGCTATATTGAAGTAAAATAACAAATAATGAAGGAGATTTTGAAAAAAAAACACTTTCATATTTTTTAAGCGATTATGCGTTGTATAGATAAATATAGTGAATTTAAAGTCAGCTTAGTATTATACTATGCAAATTCGTAGTTGGTCTAAGACCTTATTAAAGTATAATTTATTGTTTTTAATTGTATGCATTTAAATGGCAAATATAAAATTTTGTATCCGTGATGTCATAACAATTGCAGCACGATAATACGACTTCAGGTGATAGTGAGTTAAACATTTTGTATTAATATATAAAACCTAGTTAAGAAAAAAAATTTAAAGATTATATGGCTTAATGATTAGGAGCTTCTATGTTAATTATAAGATGTCTTATTAGTAACTATGCTGTGACATTCTTCATATTCCAGATAATTTAGTTATAAATTGTAATTAATGGCTGTATAATGATGTGTTGCATTTTAGCTGCAGTTAACTTTTTGTACTTATATTTTATTAAAAGAGAGTTTATCTTCGTAAATAATGACATTTTTTTAATATTCAGTTTTAATTAAAACCCAATGTACGAGAGCAAATTTTGTATTATAAATTAATTAATTTTTTTTATTACTCAAGTTTAATTAAAACCAAAGTTCTAGAAACGATAATTTTGATTCCACAGACACAACAAAAACAAAAGGTTGTAAAAAAATTGGCAATTTCATATTGGAATTTTATATTTTTAATTATATCTTAATTGTGTTCTACAGCGATCGATTCTAGGCGAAAACCTGATTGACTGTGGCCTAATCACGGTTTAGTATATTTTCGTGTCTTTTAGGCATTATACATTTTTAAATTACACAATGCAATAACTTTTTGTTAACCGATTTTTACAAACAAACATACGTTTTACTCATGAAAGTGTCTTCTTTTGGAATAGTGTAAAAAAATTAGGGTGGCCTTACAAAAAAGTGGTTAAAAACTTCTTCAGACTTAAAAAATAGTGAAAAAATCCAAAAGTTTGCCATTTTGTGGCAAAAACTTACATATGTGACAAGTTATCTATATAACTTTATATATTATATCATAAAGGCCGCAGTCTCTCCTTTCCAAATCCGCTGAGAATCTTCAAATTGGTGTATATTCAACTAGGTCACTGTCTTATAAGTGTATAAAGGTACGCAAAATCGGTTTTTACCCGTAACTCAAGATTTAGAGGTTGTTTGGGAAATTTCTAAAACAGATTCTTGTTGTCCTCAGCAGCACCCGCCAGAAAAAATATAATTTCCAAGGTAATTTTTTTGTCGCTCTGTGATATAAAACAAGAAGTTAATTATTATGTGGGAGGAGGCAAAGTTTGCATGCTCTGCATTTCCAAAATATGATATACACAATTTTTTTTTTATTTATTTTCCAATTTGATGGCTACTATTTGAAGACAATTTTGATACTTTAGAAAAAAATAAACGCTGAGACAAATAAAATATGAATTAACAATTAAAAAATATAATAAAAACAATATTTCTTTAGTGAGGATTTAAAAAGCTTTCAAATACCTTTGCAACAAGTTCAAGATCATTTAAATCGGTTCAGGTAGTAAGAAGTTATTACGGTTCTTGTAGAAGACCAAAGAGTTTTTGATCAAAATTCAAATGTTAATAACTTTCGAAAAAAATAAAAAAAACTTTTCCAAAATTTTACAGAACGGTTGGTTTTTGTGAATTATGAAGTTGTTACTGTTCTTGTAGAAGACCAAAGCGATTTTGGTCAAAGTTCAAATGTTAGTAACTTTCGAAAAAATAAAAAAAAAAATTCTTAAATTTTACAGAACGGCTGGTTTTTAACTCGTCTATCGATATTATAAAACATTTGAAAGTTCTGAATAATTTTTTAAATACATCTCAAAATTTTCTAGATAATGTATTAGTAAAATTTATAATGGGCGTAATACAAATATGTAAAAAAAATGCAATTATATTTCAAAAACATATTAAAATAATTTTTGAAATTTTTCAAAAATATTTAATTTTAGATTCTAAAGATAAACAACTTAGAAGTTACGTATCTCAAAACTACTAAAATGGAGTTGTGACTTTCTTTCTGATGAGGACAAAATAATATTTGTAACTTTTTATTTATAATCACAAGTGACAATGGTCACAAATCCGAGATTTTTCAACAATGTTTTTCTCTCCAGATCACTCTAAAGATATACAACTTAGACGTTACATATCTCAAAACTACTAAAATGGAGTTGTGACTTTCTTTCTTAGGAGGTCAGCATAATATTTGTAAGTTTTTACTTGTAATCACAAGTGTCATCGGTCTCGATTTCAAGATTTTTCAACAATGTTTTTCTTTCCAGATTTTTCACCCATTTTTTTGTTTTATGCTGAATGTTTCATATGCACAATATTTTTCTAACATTATGTATCTTATATATCCTACTCAAATCAATTGCGCTAAAAGCAAAATAAAATTGTGCAAGTAATTTTCGAGTTTGTAAGAGAGTCTCGTACAAATGACTTTGCGGTATTTTTATACTCTCTAATTTCTCATACTTTTTGAAAATCACATACCACAATGATTTAGCTATATCGTTTACACACTTACAATAAACATCACAGACAAGGACGAACTGTGTCTCATTGTGATTAATGACATTGTTAATTTAAAATTACGGGCAAAAAAATTAGGTGAAAAAATGTAAAACAATGTGGTAAAAATGTTCGGTAATTCTTTTGAAATTAGGATAACATCTTTTAAACATTTTCCATTCAAATGTTGTAATAAAATTATTGGATATGATTTGTAGTGCATTTGGGCAAAAAAAAAATATAAAATTTAACTGCACAAATTATTTCGCAGTGTATGACTTAAGATTTGCCAAAAAAAAATCCTATTTAACAATTTCTGGGAGTTTTATACATTTGACAACAAAAAGTTAATATCTATTTTTTTGACTATTTACGATATTTTTAAATAATTGATTTTTATTTAATTGATTTTTTGAAATTTCAATACTCTTCAGGAAAATAAACATATTTATTTTATTATATTTTAAAAATTAATATAGTCACGAAGCTCTACCAGATCGTTAACCCTTTAATGACGAGAGCGAAATAATAGGAATTTTATAAAAATTTTGTCAGTACTACATATAAATTAGTTAAAAAACGAATTTTACATAAAAAAAGTAAGACGAAATATTTCAGAACAATATCCATTTTTACTGGCGTTATGACGACTGTGACCATATGGTAACAGCTTTAAAACAGGTAAATAAAAAGAACCAAGTACAAAATAATTCATGCAATACGTTTTTATGATATTTGATATTCTTCTCTAATAACAAAAACTAAAAGTCTTTAATATATCGGTCTTGAAACAACCTGAAAATATTCTTAATATGTAGTGACTTTTTATATCTCTCCATATTGCTGTTTTGCGCACATGTGAAAAACACCTATTTTAAATGGTCCCCCACGCTAGCTTCTGACGTCTGATCGCATTGAGGTAAATCAAGAATGAAAGATCAAAGCATGATTTGATGAAATTAAAAAGAAAATTCTTGACTTTTATTCTTATGTTTATTTTATTGCGTGCAGTATTTAAGGCTGTCAACGTTACCATATGGTAACAGTCGTCACTAATGGGTTAATGCAATTTTGCAGTCCGTTTAATCCTAAATGAAAATAAGATAATCTTGCGAAATTTTAATTTAATAAAATTTAAGTATTCGTCTTTACAAATACAAGTCAGAAAAAATTGTTTCCTAACTTTTTTTTTTGATCGCGGTGGATTCATTATTTCATAGTGTATTTCAGAATTCTCAAAAATGACCCTCGAAAGGATAAAAAATTAAAAAAAAAAAACAAAAATTAAATTAAAAATTACTCGAGCTTCACTCAGATGAACTGACTGATAAATAAATATCCTCATCCTTATTGAAATTATCTGAATTTATAATGAAATTAGTTTTTATAATATTTTTTCCTGCTTATGTAGTGCAAACAGTTGGAAATAGGACTTTAGGTCGTATGGCCATAAACAGATAAGTTGTAAAACTGTCTAACAAATGTAAAAAGTTCAATTCAATATCTCTACGCCTCTAGTCATCTTGTATGTGAGTACCGAAAAGGTGTTTTACGGGACCAACTGAAAAAAATCTTTAATTTATTCGCACAAAATCCTCAAAAAAAAGTCACAATTCTAATGGGTGGTGGAAACCTACCGGTTTATTATTTTTCATCTATATATTCAATATTCATATTATATTATATTCAACGTTTTGAGTAGTTTATTTTAGAAATTATTGGAAAATACAAGAAATTCTCTAATTTGTTTAGGAGGTACCAGATGTGGCAATACAACGTGTCCAATTTTTATTTGTAAGTCATTATACATTCAAATTGTACTAAATTTTACTAAATTAAGTGTATTCTATACCCTGAGTTATGGGTAATGTTTTACAAATATGTATTGACCGGTGACGCCAAGTATGTTTGAACTATGGAGTAATCAAATGTTTTTCCATAAATTGAAAAAAAAAATTCTCAAAAATTGAGTGCAGAACAAATGACTTTAACGTAGGTTTGCCACAGAAAAAAGGTTAATATTTTATAGAAAGAAGGCTAATAACTCAGGACAATAATTTTTTGCAAATCAGAATTCAAAACACTTTTTCCCAACTAAACACGAAAATAGTTTTTAAAAAATTTTCTTAAGTGCCATTTTCTATATATATAAAAATGTTGTGAAAAATTTATAGTAATTCTACAATTGAGAACGGCTGGGCCGATTTTGCTTAAATTTTCAGTTGTTCGTAATTGCCTGGACAAGGTTTATGTGAAAGAAAATTTTGGGAAAATTCTGCGGAAAAGACGGGAAATTTGAAAAATCGAAAATTTCTTTTTGTAAGGCATTTTGTGTGCAATTGTTACGAAATTGCTTTTCGAATGAAAAATAGAAAATAGAAATAGAAAATAGCAAAAAAATCGAATAATTCCGGAAAAACGCAAAAAAATTTGATTTTTTTATCCACGAAATTATGCTGTTTTTCATTGATTTAGTAATGGCTAAATACTTGTTGATATTTCTCGGCATTACACAAAGTTTAAATAATCTCGATTGGTTTAATGATTTGGCGATACTAGCAGCAAAGAAAAAGGACGTCGATTGCTTTTATTTAATTTTTTAAAATCAAATCGGTGGAGCACTGCATTCGTATAAATTCGTTTACAGCGTGAGCGACGAGGATGAAGCGACCAAATATCTGGCCGAATTTTTAAACACGCTTAATGGGGGATGGATCATAATCATATTGCGAAATTGTGCACCAGTACGCGGTTGTCCGTCAAGAAACTGATTAACAATGTGATTTAACCGATCAAGAGCAAATTCTAGGAAAGAAAGTCCTTATCTTACGAATTCTGATTAATCCAACTGATCATCCACTCCAATTACCCGTTCGGTTGACTTTGCCAATGACAATCAATAAATCGCAAGGCCAATCATTGGAAGCATGTGGGATTAATATTGAATTTCCCTGTTTTTCGTGCGGTCAGCTATACGTTGCCTTTTCGCGTTTTGGACTACCGCCTTCGTTGTTTAATCGAAAAATATGGTTCATTTGGGCGAGACAAAGTTCGCCGGGTCTAGTTTTATATAAATTTTTGAAATTTTGTTTTAAATTTTTGGAGGTGCTCTTAATATTTCAGTCATACGTCTTACCCGATCTTTATATATAACCGTTAAGTGAAAGACAATAAAACTCTCCACAGGTTCTTCCTTGAAAGTTTTCAAATAAGTAATGTCGCGTCTATGCCATCGAATTAAATATCTTGAAAAACTGAAATTTTTTCGTAAAATTTGAGGTGCAACATTTATTTATTGTCATAGGAAAAATAGACAAGGCAATGCAAACCCTAAATTTGGATTTTTTACAAATAGTTAACCCTTTTCCAAAGAAAACAACACCCCAACCTTTTGAATATAAAAGCAATTTTAAGAGTTATGAATGTTTTACCGAAAGACTAAAAATTCGGGTTTTTAATGATTTTTTTTTGATTTAACGGTTACAAATTACTGTCTCTCAAAATATATTAACATATTAACATATATTGATCGACATATATTGGCACAAACATATATATTAATATCGGGTAAAATTTTACCAAATTATTAAGTGCACTGTAAAAATTAATAAAATATTTTTTTAAAAATTTTTATAAAAAAACTGCACCCATTAAAATTTTTTAAAAAATCATATTTGTGTATATGAGGTCAAAATCTATCGAAAGTGTTTTAAAGTCTAATTTGTATAGAAAAGTCGAAAACTTGTGGGCTAGTTTAATTTAATATTAAAGTAATGAAAATGTAATTTCTTTGGACAAAACTCAAATTGGATAATATTTACTAAAACAAAACTTTTAAAAATCAATCTATGGTATATACTTTTATCGTCTTTTTAAAGTTGGTATGTATATAAAATTGTCACCTTCCAAATTCCTTAAAAATAATATCTTAGCATATAAATAATAATTAAATCTAAGGAATTGTTTTAGGATTACTGATACTTTGAAGTAAAGAAACTATAATTTCTAAGAGGTACTGAAGTACTATTTATTATGCTCGGCAGATACTGTTTATTTGTTTGGCTTTAGTTGCAGCAAGCAAAATTCGATTTTATAAATTTTTTACTTTCAATTTCCGAAGCGCAATTTTGTTTCTATTAGTAACAATAAGTTATATCTTTTTAAGATTTTCTAATTTTTCAAGAACTTTCAAAATTTTCTATTCTAAAATGGTTTTTGTTTAGTTTATTTCCACCACAGATATTTTTTTACCTCCGATATCAGTTACTTTGAAGACAAAAACAAAAAAAGGAAACAAGACAAAAATATGTAAAAAAAAATTTATTATATTTTTGCTATTTTGCTTAGGACATTGTTAATGAATATTGTTGCGCTATCTGCCTAACAGTTTTCATCCTTCTTGGTACATAGTATTACCGGCAGCTTCCCTATTTTATTAACATTACTAACATTTGTATTTCACAACACAATAAGCTACGATATAAACTGTATACACTGTAACTGAAGAAAATTTGTTATCACTGTTTTTTTTGGGATTATAACGATAGTTGGAAGCTACAAACATTTTATTAATCCTGGTCAATTATTAGTTTTGACGTTTTTTTTTTAATTATTTGAGATACAATAGAATTTTCATACTTCTTTTGGATCACATATCAAAAGACTTAAGAAACAAACTTTAGGGGGAAACAGTTTAATATAAATAAGAAACTTGAATTTTTTATAAGTGCTGCCAAAAAATCAGATATACTAATATATGCATTAATAGGTATTTATAAAAGTTTTGTAAAACAGAGTTTCATGGTAAAATTTTTATAAAAATGTTTAATAAGTTTTTTAAAATTATTTTTTTTTTTCATTTTTTAAATTTTGTGTAGTTTTAATTTAGTAAGTTATGTAAGCTGATATGTCGTAACTTTTTTTTAGTTTAAAATTTTTAAAAATTCCAATTAGATAATTAAAAGTTCTAGCTGCGACTTGAGCGACATCTCTATATTTTCTACTTGTGGGCTTTTTAAATGAACATTTTGTAATTTTTTTTTTAATTTTCTGTATTAATTTTTTGTTAAATAATTCTACTTTAACAATTTGGATAATTTTTTTGTTACAGCTCTATTTTTTCTAATCATTGTTAATTTAATACACATTTGTTTTAAATTTTATGTTTTTTAATTTTAATGCACAAATTTAGTAATTTGTATTTTATTTTTTTCGATTTTTTTCTCTAAAATGTCTTTTGCATATCCAGTTCTTGCTATTGTGTCGAATACATTTACTATTGAATTTCTCGCTACATTAATGGTGTCTTTAAATTGGTTTCGATTTATTATAAGATTTAATATAAAATAGTTTTTTTATATAATTTTTCGTAATTTATTCTTGTTGTTATGTTGTTCGCACTAAAATGGTGAATAAATTTTTTTTTCGTTTCTTAGAATATTTCTTTTTGCAAAATATGTTTTTTTTAAAAAAATTTTTAGTTGACTAAAGTAACAAATTTCGCATTTTTTCCACACAATTGGTGTTATAATTTTTACATAACTGTCTAGCAATCAAATTTTGTTTTAACATTATAGCTGAAATCTTATTGCAAATTCAGTTCAAAAATTTGTCAGTATTCGAATTTTTTTGATTGCACTATAAATTGTTTTTTTTTTTAAATAATTAATTGATTTTCATGTGTTCCGTTGACCAAATGTTGATAAATTATAACAATATTTAAACAAAAGACTAATTGTAGGTTTGTTTTTTCTTTTTATACTAACACACAGATTTATGATATTTTTCTATTTGAATTCTTTTCAATCTCCACATTTTTGCGTGTCCTTTCTTTGTAGCATTAACTATTAATTATTTTTTTTTTAATTTTTATATTTTTTTTAATAAAATTTATTATATTTTTTTCAATTTATTGCTCACCATTTTCTGTTGACAAAGATAATCCAAAATTAGTACATGCTTTTGCCAGCTTAATCAGCCTGGAACAAAAATAAAATCCACAAACTATTTCTTTTTTTTTGGCCAAAACGCTTTTTGAGCGTTTTTTCGTGGTGCCGTTTTAACCAACAAACACTTTTCTTTTTTTTCGCCAAAAACCACTTTCAATCGATTTTCTGTTGTTGCTGTTGTTTTTGGGTAAACGAAAGAAAATTTATTAAATTTTATTTTCTATGTATTTTGGGAAATTTTTAAGCTTTCACTTAACGATTTTTTTTTTTGTTAATTTTTTTTTCACTGTTAGACCACACACTTTTAATCAATATT
Organism: Muscina levida; assembly: GCA_964034835.1. Taxonomy (NCBI): domain Eukaryota; kingdom Metazoa; phylum Arthropoda; class Insecta; order Diptera; family Muscidae; genus Muscina; species Muscina levida. The sequence goes on from OZ035881.1 coordinate 130,190,416, forward strand.
AATTTGATTAGCTTGAAATTTGTTAATTTTTTCCGCTTCTTCTTCAAATTCTCCGCTCTAACTTCACACACAAAATTGAGTAGAGAGATTTTTGTTGTTGTTGTTTAAAGCAAATGGTGTTTGATCTTAAGACACAAAAATGTATTATTTTTTTTTTTTGGTCTTGAGAAAGCAAACCGTCAGAGATTTTGCTTTGCAGAAAATCCAACCGTACCGCACGAGCGCTAAAAACAAACTGATCGTTGAGCTGTGACTATGGAGACCATCAACCATTTGGTTGCATTGCAACTTGGTAACAGGTATTGAGAGTGGTTTACAGGTGTGTGGGGATGTGTGTGCGAGTTTGACGGTTAGCAGCAATGTTAAGTTAACAGAATGTTTGATCAAATGTTCAGTTGTGTTCGATTGAATTGAATTTTTGTTTGCAATTTATAATGCCATGATGATGATGATGATCATGATCTTATAATGATGTAGTCTTTGCCAGCGTGAGTTGCTTGGTTGAGCTTGATGTTGTTGTTGCTGCTGCCCACTCATTTGATTTGTGGCTGTGTTTTAAGCCACTTTTGGTAAGTTGGCTTAAATTCCTAAATAGGTTTCTACTCTCGCAAGCGGGTTTTTCTATTTCATGTCTAAGAAGATGTTCGCTGCCGGAACATTTGCCAAAGATGCTGTGAAAATAAAGCAATATACACCGGTGGTGGTGATGCAGGGGCATACAATGAAAACCTAGAAATCTCCTTAATGTTAAGAAGTTGTTAGAAATTAACGCCTAACACTACTGCAACAACAACAACAAGCACGACAGCTTTGCCGTTCATTGCTAGTTAGTGTCGTCTAGTCTCGGCGTTTTGCCATCTTTTCACAGTCGCGATCTTTCGTAACAGGTTGTGTGGTTAGAAGAGCGTTTGTCTTTGAAACCCAAGCATTAATTCAAGTTTATTGACGCAATTTAAGGTTTTGCTCTGTGCTGGCAACAAAATGTTGATTTCGTTATTCCTGAAAGACGCCTACAATATTTAAACGCCTACTTGCACTCAATGCTACAAGTGTTTTACAAAGAGCTATGGGTTGTATGTTGTTTTTTTTCTACAAAAATCTTTAAAAAGACACACTTTCGCTAATAAAAGACACGCTTGAGTGAAGATGAGCTACGCTGTGTTTTCGGAATTTTGTTTTTAAGAAATTATTGTTGTTTTTTTGTCTGAGATGACAAAATTTCGGCTTTTGTTTTTTTTTTTAAGTGGGCGCTTAATGTTTGAATCTGTATTGTGCGTGCATATTGTATTCAGCTAAATTTTTCATCAATGAACTTGTAGTAAATGAATTGTAAAAATGAGTGAACGAAAGATTTAAGCAACAAACTTGTTGGTGATTCAACAAATTTCGTTGGGGGGAGGGGTTTTAAAACAAATATTATTGACATCTGTTTAGTTACAAATTTCATTGTGTAAATTAGGCACGAGCCTAATTTTTAAATAGGTTTCATACATATTTCTTACAAAGTTGCCTTTTACAAGGGAAAACTAATGGTTATTCAATAAAAATTTAGTTGATTTTGATTCATGATTTTCTAGGATAATTGTTAAAAATCATTTTATTTTGCAGCATGTGGTGGTAAAATGAAGCCGCCAATATTTAGTTTAGTTTGTTCGTTTTAACTTTTTGATGGATTGTAACTGTTTTGAGTTCTGATGTTTTGACTAATCTACCAGGTGCAGGCGTGATATTATTTTATCTTTTGAACAATTGATTGTTTGAATTTTAAAATGTTATAATGTTTATTCTAAATACTTACAAATTTCAAATGTTCACCAAATGCCAATTAACATTCTGACTTTTATGCTTTGCAGTGGGTGCCACATGAAATTTTGAAATGAATTTCATCACTGCACGAAAGACTTAAGAAACAAACTCGACTCGATTGCTAAACATGTTATGTGAGTCAAAATTTCTCGTTTTTACAAAAAAATTCTGTGTGTGTGATTTTTTTAAAAATGTTATAATATCGACAGATGACCTAAAAAGATCTATTAAAGTATGAAAAAAATATTTTTTTTTCAAAAGTAATTAACATTTGAAATTTTACCATAAAAATCTTTGATCTTATACAAGAACCGTAATAACTTCTTACGGCTTGAATCGATTCGAATGATTTTGGGCTTGTTGTAAAGGTAATTAAAAGCTTATTAGCTTGAGGTATTACGAATCGAACTGGAAAATAAAAAAAGTGGCTTTGGAAATTAAGAGCATGCAAACATTGCCTTTTCTAATATAATTAGATCCCCTTCAAAACATAACACAGTGCGACAAAAAACATTGCGTAAGAAATGGTACTATTTTTTAGTATTTAAATTCACTTTCTATACGCCATTCCACTTACTAATTGAAAATTGTTCTGCATATTAACATTTTTTTTTTCTATAGTAAGCGAAGTGGTACATTTGTATTGGAGGTACCAGAAGGGGCGTGGCTAGACTTCAAAATATATCTGTTAAAGCTTTACTAAATACAGAATTTGGGCACGACCGCGTTGGGTGTATTGATATTATTACTCGATTTCTAAAATGGGCTGAGTGGTACATTTGTATGGGATGTACCAAATGGGGCGTGGCTAGACTTGCAGTTCACTCTCTAAAACTTTATCCTGTTATAGCTTAACAAAATACGGAATTTTGTCACGATCGCGTTGGGTGTATTGATATAATTGGAGGATTTCTGAAGTGGACTGAGTGGTACATTTGTATGGGAGGTACAAGAAAAGCCGTGGCTAAACTTCCAATTTGTTCTTCAAAAATTTATCCTGCTTTAGCTTTACTAAATGCATAATTTGGGCACGATCGCGTTGAGTGTATGAATATCATTACTCCATATCTCAAGTGGGCGGAATGGTACATTTGTATGTTAGGTACAAGAAGGGCATTGTTAGACTTCAAATTTGTTCTCCAAAACATTACCTTATTATAGTTTAAAAAGAGACAGAATTTAGGAACGATCGCGTGGGGTGTATTGATATTATTACTCAATTTCTAAAGTGGGACGTAACAGATGGGTATGGAAGGTACCAGATGGGGCTTGGCTAGACTTTCAGTTTTTACACAAAAACTTTATACTGCTATAGCTTAACTAAATACAGAATTTGGGCAGGATCGCGTTTGGTATATTGATATTATTGTTTGATTGGTGAAATGATATATATGTATGGGAGGTACCATGGAGGCCATGTAGCCCATTTGCAATACCGTAAGCGGACCAGCCGGACAGCCAGACGGATGGATCAAACGATTTAAAAAGTCGTGAATCGAATTTGGTTCAAAGAAACTTAGGATTTAAAGTGATTTCTTCTATGTGTTGCACTTTGCGTCATATTAAATAATATATACCCTCCTACCCTAAGGGTGAGGGTATAAAATAATTGTCAAATGTTTTTGCTTAATCCTAGAGTCTCTTTTGCCACACCCCGTCTGCCCACTGATAGAAATTAACAATTTCTTTCGCCTATTAGAACCTGTAGCGCCGAGTACAATCTAGGTACCAACTTCTATCTCCCTAGGACTAAAATAAAGTTTTGCCACGCCCACTTATCGAAAATGTAAACCTCATATGAACATTTTTCATTGTTTATGGCGAGAACTTCGGGCGACAGATTCTCACACTCGAGACGAATGTTGTCCTTGAGGGCTTCCAGGATCTCGGGCCAGGATCAGTGCAAATCGCCAAAACGAGAGATGAGGCGAGCCAGGACCGCCGACTTTAGAATGTCGTTTTTGGCCCGCGCAGTGTGTGCCGTTGCTCCGTCCTGTTGGAATCACACGTCCTATAGTCCTAATTCGTCCAAATGCGGCTGTTGTTGTTTGACCAGCGGCGTTCTCGAAAAAAATGGCCCGATGACTCCTGCATTCACTTTTAGAGGGTGTAATGGCTCTTCGTGCATCACTCGTGGATTTTCAGTGCCCCAGAAGCGATAATTTTACTTGTTCATGTACCCGCAGATGTGGAAATAAGCCTCATCGGCCATTATGATTTTGGTCGAAAAATCGTCCCCTTCGTCCTCGAGATTGAGGATGGCTTGGGCGTAGGTTACATGCGTTTGGTGGTCGACAGGCAGCAGCTGATGTACGGACTAGACTTTGTACGGGAACATGCGCAAGTTTTTGGTCAAAATTCGCCTTAGAGACGACCGGCTGATGGCTAATTGCGAGGCACGACACCTAGTCGATGTTTCCGGCGAGAGCTTGACATCCTTGGCAACAGCGGCTATATTCTCGGTAGAACAGGCGCTATGGGGCCGGCCACTCCTGGCATCGTCCCGTATGGTCCTATACTCTTCAAGGTTGGAGGGCAAACGGAGTAGTGTTTGCGCAGTCGCTGTCGGCTGGCCGGGGAATCAGCAACGGGATTCGCTCTGCGCCAACACCACATACGAATTGTTACTACATGCACCACATAATCAATATCTAACAAAATCACAAACAACTTAAAAACTTTATTCCCTTGACACCCTATGAATGAGGTGTGGGATATATTTCCCTATTGTTTCTATTTTAGATTCACAACTAACGGTACATACTTGTTTATCGACGAAAACGAACGTCACTGTTCGAGAAGCTTTTTACTAGACATGCCGAATGACTCGACACTATAATGCGAAGTCGTTATCAACAACATCGAGGGGGCCGGCAATGAAAGAAAAATGAAGAGAGATGTAGATGACTTACAGACAGGAATCGAACAACGGATCTCCCGCATGGTAGTCACGTGTTGTAACCATCATACGACGACCAGTCCCAAAATCAGCAACAGCAGATTTAAACCCGTACAGAAATTTCAGTCAGGTATACTGACTGATAAATACCATCACCCAATATAAGATATTGTAGAAGTCTTGAGTTATTGAAATTAATAGTTTTTTAATTAAAATAAAATTACTTGTATAATTTTTCCCCTGCTTGTGGTGCAAAAACTTCCAAAACTTTACTTATTTGTGTAGGAGGTATAGGTGCCGGTTTGGAATTTATGTGAGAAATATTAATTTTTCAAAAAAAGGTAATTTTGATAGGGGGTACCAAAAGGGGTGAACCGATACAGTCCTTATTTATTCCTGACTCAAATTTTTATATACAACTTACGAAAAATTTGACTGAATTCAGTGTACTTACAAAAAAGATATGTAAGTAAGACTATGGGGGTGAGTTCAGTCCTTTGCATGGGAGGTACCAGAAGGGGTGTGTCAAATAGTTAAGTTTTCTGAGGTTTCGCCCCCTATCACAATATAAATTAAAAAACTAATTTTCATTATCCCTCAAATGTCCGTTCGGAAGTTATGGGAGAAATATTAATTTTCCAAAAATAGGTCATTTTGTATGGGAGGTACCAGAAGGGGTGACCCGATATAGTCCATATTCACTCCTGATTCCTATTTTCATAAGCGTACAAGTTACGCATAATTTGACTGAATTCAGTGTACTTAAAAAATGTGTTGTAAGACTATGGGGGTGAGTTCGGTCTTTTGTATGGGAGGTACTAGAAGGGGTGTGTCAAATAGTTAGGTTTTCTGAGGTTTCGCCCCCTATCACAATATAAATTAACCGACTAATTTTCATTATCCCTCAAATGTCTGTTCGGAAGTTATGGGAGAAATATTAATTTTCCAAAAATAGGTCATTTTGTATGGGAGGTACCAGAAGGGTGACCCGATATAGTCCATATTCACTCCTGATTCATATTTTCATAAGCGTACAAGTTACGCATAATTTGACTGAATTCAGTGTACTTAAAAAATGTGTTGTAAGACTATGGGGGTGAGTTCGGTCTTTTGTATGGGAGGTACTAGAAGGGGTGTGTCAAATAGTTAGGTTTTCTTGGCTTTTGCCTCGTATAATAACATAAATAAATCGACCAATTTTCATTACCCCCCAAGAGTCCGTTTGGAAGTTATAGGAGAAATATTAATTTTCCAAAAATAGGTAATTTTGTATGGGAGGTACCAGAAGGCGTAAACCGATATAGTCCATGTTCATTCCAGAGTCTAATTTTCACAAGCGAACATCATACGCAAAATTTGAGTGAATTCAGTGTACTTCCAAAAAAGATATGTATGTGAGACTATGGGGTTGGTTTCGGTCATTTGTATGGGAGGTACCAGAAGGGGTGTGGCAAATAGTTAGGCTCTCCGAGGTCTCGCCTCCTATCACAACATAAATTTATCGACCAATTTTCATTACCCCCCAAGTGTCCGTTGGGAAGTTATGCGAGAAATATTAATTTTCCAAAAAAGGTAATGTTGTATGGGAGGTACCAGAAGGCGTGAACCGACAGCCAGCCAGCCAGCCAGATAGCCAGCCAGCCAGCCAGCCAGCCAGCCAGCCAGCCAGCCAGCCAGCCAGCCAGCCAGCCAGCCATCCAGCCAGCCAGCTAGACAGACGGACATAGCTCAATCGTCTTAAAAAGTCCTGAAACGAATTTGGTCTTAAGATACTTGGTGTCTAACTCGTCTCCTTTAATGCGTTACACTTTATTTCGTTTCAAATGATATATACCCTCATCCCTAAGGGTGATGGTATAAAAATAATATATTTTGAGACACAACCACCCACAAGTAGTAACCATGCTTTATTTTCTTACGTACTAGGAATTCAAACAACTATTTCGCAATACGTCAACTACGTCACCTTTCCATCCTGATGATGCATATACCTAAGTACTCGCACATGTACCTACATCATAGTTACTGTTCTTTTGGCATTTATGGCAACCTGTTGTAATTAACCAACATCGTGATAATGCCCAAAAATATACACCCCTCCATATGGAGTGAGAGAAGCGTTTCTTTTTTACTCTAAAAAAAAACAACAAAAAATCTTAATTATCGAACGTGTTATAAGCAATTTTAATCGTTCTTGGTTTTAAATCATGTTTATGGTCAACCTTTTTATGGATGTTACGCACAAAAAAAAACCGGGGAAAGAGCTACCGTTTCTGTGTTCACTTCACGTAATGTCATGATGATGTTTACTCTTAATTCATTGAATTTTGGTGGCGAAGAGGGTTGATACAGTTCGTTATGTTGTGTGGCTGTGAATTATTTTTTATAAATTTAGATCACGTTTTTAGTTTCGAAAATTTATGACATTTTGAAGCTGATTATGACTTATTTGTGATGAAGGCTGATGTTTTCGCCAGTTGGAAATAGAGGCGTGTTTGGCAAAATGAAGTTTGGTTGCACGCATGCTTGCGCTTTATCAGATCGAAACCGTAAGATAGAGTGGGTCACAAAAATCAACATTATTATGGAAGTATTTTTAAGGGAGTGAATGAGGGTACACGTGTGAAACTTTTGTAAGTTATTAAGATGTCCTTTGTTTGCATTAATTTAATTTTTTTAAATTTCGAAAAATATGTAAATTATTTAAGGAAATGTCCATATTAAATTAAATATTAAGGAACAAATTTACAAAAAAAAAACAGTAATTTACTTTGGTTATGTTGCATATAATGTCCAGCTTTTAAGACCGTAGGCCTTAGATTGACCATAGAAACTTCACTCTCCATAGATGCTGCATAAAGAAGGAACTAGGGTATTCGCAAACCATATATGTAGTAAGCTCCGAAGTCGAGCCGGAATACATGTATTTTCTGACTGATTAACAAATTCATAGAAAAGGCGAGTTGGGTAGATTGCCAGTCAGTATTTGCTATAGGCGAAATTGCAGTTATCACAATGGGCTGCAGTATCCTAAGAGTGCTAGACAGTGTGCAAAAAATCTTACCTAACCCAATATAATGTTTTTATATCAACTTATAATTTCTGAATAAAAACATAAAACATTTTCATTATTAACAAAAATTACCTGAGAATCTGTAATGAGATTTACAGTCATAGTAGTGAATGCAATGCAACAATTTGTTATTATCGTTATACAATCAGGGGTATATCCGGGAAACATGTGTCAAATTTTGCAAAAAATTTAACATTCCTCATTTCCTCAGTTCACAAACATAACATTAAGAACATCATGCATAAATCAAAAAATTTTACAATCATCGGTCTTGCCGATCATAAACAAAAGACTTAAGAACCACACGCGTTTGTCGTAACTTTCAGCCTATAACAATTTTACTACTACAACATCACATTACATAACATAGTCATAGCAGTCAGTTTATGTCTCATCTCTTGCGTTTATTTTCTTTATAAAATCATTAAATAATTTATGCTTAAAATTGTAAAACATCAACGTTAACTCTGTTTGCTCTGTATTCCTGACATCCAGTTTCAGTTTGCTGTCGTTTTTTTTTCAGTTCCAGCTCACTTTTACGCTTTTACATCTCGTGCATATTTAATTAATCAAGTATTCGTTCGTATCTTTGCTAAAGTCATTCAATCGCTTTTTATGAATGAATTCTCTACGAGTTAATTCAGTTATTATAGACTCTGAATGCAGTAGCCGATATTGTTTTTGCTGTTGATGTTGCTGCTGCTGTTTGTTATTGTTACATACAGCAGCAGCAGCGGCAGCTAAAACATCTGTATCTTTGTGCGGTATCTACTGGGCTGTATTGTCGCTATGGCTGTCTGCCGGTCCGCCTGCGTCATTTGTCTGTCCCTGTGTTAAGATTGTTATGATGAAATATAAGTCATGTGTATACGAAACATATTAATGAGTTCGCCATCATTATGAGTGTAGGTGTTGTTGCTATCCTTGATATATGGTTTTCATATAGATTTAGATAGACTTGTGGCCAGACAGACGGACAAAAAACAAGCACAAAACTACAAGAAAGTGTAAGAGTTATTATTAATAATTGATTTTAAAACAATGATAAGCGAATATATTATTTGTTGTTTTGGTCACTGTGGCACCAAGGCAAGTATGGAAATTAAAGGAAAATGTAAGGGACTGAGGTTAGAAATTGAATCAAACAGAGCAATAAGTGTTAACTTGTTTATTTTGGTAGTGCTCAAGTGTTGCAAAAAGGCAAATGTTGTTAACCATACAAAAAATAAGCCAAACTCTAAATATAAGTATTTGATGACATTTTCAAAACACAATATCTTAAGTAAAGCCAATGCCAATCATTATACCCTCACCTTACGGGTAGGAGGGTGTATATCATTTGATAAGACCCAAAAGTGTAACACAAAGAACGATTCACTTTAGACCCTATGTTTCGTTAAACCAAATTCGTTTCATGACTTTTTAAGTCGTTTGAGCCATGTTCGTCTGTCTGTCCGTCTGGTACGTACAATAACTTTCGAAAGACGTAACTAATTGTTTGGGAACTTGGCATGGGTTAGTATTTCCTCAAAACTACTTACGGTATTGCAAATGGGCTACATGACCACTCCCCTACTGGCACGTCTCAGACAATTGTACCATTCTGTCCACTTTTCAAATCGAGTAATAATATCAATACAACCAACGCTATCGTGCCCAAATTCTGTATTTAGTAAAGCTATATCAGGAAAAAGCTTTGAGGAAAAAACTGGCATTAAGCCACGCCCCTTGTGGTAGCTTCCATACCAATGAACCACTCTGCCCACTTTAGAAATCGAGTAATAATATCAATACAACCAACTCGATCGTACCCAAATTCTGTAATTTGTTAAGATGTAACAGGATAAAGTTTGGGAGAACAAATTTAAAGTCTGACCATGACCCTTCTGGTACGTCCCATACATATGTAACAATCCGCCCACTTTAAAAATCGACAAATATCATTAAGAAACCCTACACGATCGTTAACAAGTCCTGTACTTAGTAAAGCTAAATCAGGATATAGCTTTGGAGAAAAAACTGTAAGTCTAGCCACACGCCTTTTTTGCTACCTCCCATACAAATGTACAACTCTGCCCACTTTAGAAATCAAGTAATAATATCAATATTCTGAGGGTTTGGGTATATGTAAGTCGGGTTTCCCGACTGAAACTTTCTTACTGGATTTTATAAAATCTTGTAACATTTTACTTTAGAATTTTAGTATAGGTAAGGTTATTCGTATTGCAAGACTTATACTAGCACACTTATACTAATGAAGCCCATTGTGATACCTGCAAGTTTCCCTATAGCAAATACTGACTACCTATCTAGCCAATTCCCCTTCGTATAAATTAGTTCAGCAGTCCTACAGGTTTGGGACCGGCCGTGGCATAGTGGTTAGAACACGCGACTACCATGCCGGAGATCGCAGGTTCAAAACTGGATCCAGTCATCTTAAAAAAAAAATTGTTTCTTTCATTGTCGGCACCCCTCGAATGTTGTTGACAGCAACTTCGCAGTATAAAGTGTCGAGTCAATCGGCGTGTCTAGTAAGAGCTTCTCAAACAGTGACGTTCGCATTCGTCGATAAACAAGTAGGTGCTGTTAGTTGTGAATCTAAAAGTAGAAAGCGTGTTAATTCACAACAACGCGAGAACCTATCCCATACTTCATTCATGGGGTGTAAAGGGAAATTAAATCCTACAGGTTTATCCTGCAGGGCTTTGGTGATCTCCATATAGGTTTGCGAAAACTCTAATTCATAGCCCAGCTAAAAAGGGGCAATCCAGAAGCAGAGGTTTCGCTGTTTCTTTATCCTCATTCATGCAGCATCTACGGGGATGGGAACCTAATATAAGGACAAGACAATATCCTTCAATAATCTAATATCTGTGGATACCCTATCTCTCGGCAAGTTAAGTAGTTGTTTAGTCTTCGTATTGTTCACCTTGATCAAGAGAACCCTAGGTTTTTTACAAGTAGGGGCGAGTCTCCACTTATTTTTGAACATATAACCTTTCCATCGCCCGTTGTTCAGATGGCAGGTAGAGATTGGCATACCAACACTTTCTTTTGCCACATCAATCAAACCCTGTCTTGCTACTCATCCCCTAAGCAATTTCCCGGAATGTCTGATGTCAAAATACTCAGCTACACGCCCTAAGTGAAGAATGATATTCCTTCTCCGTCAAGGATATAGCACACATCGTCGTTCGGAAATTTGTGTGCCTCATACGCCATCTATATCCTGTTTTTGATACCAAATTTTTCTATCTGCGATTAATTTTTGGCTATCTCTTCTAGAAATTGAATGGAGTAACTTCGACTTACTCAGAATGTGTTTTTGGCAAATGAGCACATGAATCCTCAGACGATAACATGGTAGCAGTCTGGCTGTAAGTGTAGATGCAGATTTTTCTGAGTAAGTATTGCAGTGCATTGCAGTATTGCCTGAAACACGCTGCAATCGTCTGGCAGCTTGTACGAGATATTTATATTAAGGTCCGGATGCCATAGTCTACTTAGTCATTCAACTTTGATGCGTCCGTGAACCTTTTCCAGGTATTCCTATTCGGAAAAGTCTTTAAATTAGTTACTGGTATTGGATGCGGTATACAGTTGTCCATTTTTACAGGAAATTAATTAATCCGATGTAGAAGTTTAGCATGTCCCGAATGCTCCGATATCCTAACGCCAGATTCTCTCCAGATTTACGGCGGCAGCCAATGCAGCATTGATATCAGGAGTCCAAATGTTTAGAATGGTAATAAGTGCTACTCGTATACTCGAAGTTATGTTCATTGCCCCAATAACACTAAATAATACCGATCTTTGAATTTTTTGTCAAAAAAATCTGAACATATTTCTTATGAAGGGATCTACACCAAAGTATGATACCAAAATAAAAAAGGTATTGGTCTCACTATTGCTGTATAAATCTACATGGTGACCTTTGGAGACTGTCCTCAGCGCTAGCCAATAGTCCCTTTTTAGCAGTAAAGAGAAACAGATGTGTTTTGGACCTACTTCTACACATTGGATTTCCAGAACAGTTTCCTGTCTAGGATAATCCCTAGAAGGCTCAGTAAACAGTGGATTCATTGAAAAATGGCACCAATTCAAAAATTAAAATTCGCCCTAAAATGTTACATCGACCACAACAACACATTAATTTGGTGTGATTTTTCATATTATGCGGGGGCCATCGTACATTTTGAAACTTAAAAATGGCATTGCAGTATAAATGAAAAATCACCCCAAAACTAGGACCGTTTTTCATTGGGGCCACCATCCGTCAACTACAATTGCACCCCATTAAGCCACAGTGGTTAAAATTTTGGTCTTTTAAATTTCCGAGACAGGGGGATAAGCTCGGATTTAATTGTGTTTAGCTTTAGTCCTCTGTTGGCAGTCCAGTTTGATATTATTTTATGCTCTATGAAATACGTTCCCAAAACGTAATGTAACTAAGCCCCAAATGGCTTTATTTCGTAATGAAATAAAAGTAAAAAATGCCCCAAAAAGATGAAGTAACTTCCCAAATTTTATTGTTGTTGGTTTCCAAACAAATTTGTGGGGGTATATTTTTGTTTCGGGGTGTTATTCCTTGGGGCCTTGTTTCATAGAGCCCTATATTAACTAGGCGAATTGTATGAATGCCATGTAAATTGAGGTTTTTACCCTTAAATATGATTTCAAAGTCATCGGCATAGGCAATAATTGGCATTAGGTCATCTTTAACTTCAGAAGCCGTTCATTGACTGATTTTAACCATAAAAGTAGAAACAGAACTCCTCCCTGAGGTTACCCTTTGTTAACGTTCCTAGGACTATGACCCCTCTCCACTCAGTTGTGGTGGTTCTTTTCGATAGAAGCATCTCAAATTGGGTTGCTGCAAGAAAAATATTTTTAAAGGCTTCCTCGGTGTCTAGGAAAGTCCTCTGAGCATAAATCTAAGGAGTTCTCGATTGTACTAACTGTAGAGTAGAGAGCTGTCTCAGTTGAACTTCCTTTAAGACAGGCAGACTAAGAGTAAATTCTATGGAAGATTAATTCAATTATGGATTTCTAATAAGCTCTCGCATGTCTTAAGGACATAAGATAAGAAACTGTTTTGGTCTCACATGAAAGTATTTGCTGACTTGCGGAATGTAAACCACTTTGGTTTCCTTCGAAATGTTGGGAATGACTCTCCTGGTTCCTGGCACTGGAATTATTCGGTCAGGTTCGGTTGTTAAAGGCATTTGGTGGCCCATATCAGATTGTTCCTGCTCACTATGATGATAACTGCATTTGGTTCCCTTCGAAATGTTGGGAATGGCTCCCAGAGTGAGGCAGCCCCTGAAAATTACCTTTACCAAACTTCAAATTTGTTATAAGGTCTCCTGTAATTGCGCTGGAATTCTTCGTTTAGGTACGGGGATTAAAGGCATTTGATGGCCCATATCATATTGTTTAGACCGGGTCGGTCCCAATACAAAATTTTTTTTTCTCCAAAGTCGAGGGCAAATATTAAAGACCACCTCGAGACAACTAAAAAAAAAAATTTTTTTCCTCCCCCACCCCCGGAAAAACAGCCAAAATCGTTATTTTATCACTGCTTTTCTGTTTGTGGCTCAATCGTCGTTAAATCAAAGGCATCGGTGTATAGGTTTCGACGAGTACTACATTTGTCCTATAGATGTCGCTGACATATGACAGCGACGATACGTAACTTTTTTGTTTTTGAATAAAACTGTATACTTCCAAAGCAAAATGTTCTTGGTTTTTAAAGGACTTTAATTGTGAGAAAAAATATTTTTAAATTTTAGGGGTAGAAATTGCTCTAAATGAGGCCATCATTACAAGATGATGTCGTATGTCAGCGATATCTATAGGACAAATGTAGCATTCGTTGAGACCTATACACCGATGTCTTTGATTTAACGACTGAGACACAAACAAAAAAACAGTGATAAAAAAACGATTTTGGCTGTTTTTCCGAGGGGTGGGGGAGGAAAAAAAATTTTTTTTTAAAGTTGTCTCGATGTGATCTCTAATATTTGCCCTCGACTTTGGAAATTTTTTTCGCGACCCTGTCTAATATTGTTCCTACTCAATATCGTGCGAACTGCATTTTGGTTAGGTTCCGGCTGATATTTTGATTCTGGACAAGCGTTCAAGTGATTTTTGGGCATGTGGGTATACAGGAGAATCACCAGAGATTCTTCAGACTAAAAGTTACACGTTTCATCATCTTTCATTAAAAATCACTTGGTGAGTCCTTAAAAAGTAAGTACCTAAAGCGTGCAGTCTAGCTGTTGCCCTTTATGGATTCACAAAAGTTTCGCCATCACTTCTGCTTAGCCTTCCTTGCTTCACTCTTATACAGATGTAAATGTGCCAATGTTTTTGATTGTTGCTAGCTTGGGCTAACAAATTTGAAATAAAGTCAGAAATGGTCGGGATTGTATAAAATATTTAAATTATTTTAATCGGGAGTTCGTTGTTTCTCCTAACTGTTAAACAAGTTTTACCAAGTCATTACCTGGCATTTTAATGGTTTAGGTTCCCTTATACAAACATCAACCATCACCCCTTGTATCTACTGAGTGGATAATTATCATACCAACCACAAGCAAAGTACATCATTTGTTGTGCTTGTAATTACTTTTATTTTATGTTTTTCATTTTGTTACTACTAATAACATTAAATTAGTGATTTCCATCTATTGGCTAATATACATACATACAATATTTGCAGCAATTCCGAAAATCCCCTCTTTACTCGTAAAGAATATACAAAACGCCAACATTAACCGCAATATTTAGTATTATTAATAAAGCATATCACTATTACATAATATCCCCATGCAATTAGCAACTGTGAAAAGCTTTTAGTTTTCATGGCTTGAGTGTAGCGAATTTGGTTTAGATCCTAAAATTATTTCACATTAATTTTCAAACATCTTCGACGCTGGAATTGAAGATTAGCAAAGTAACGCTTTGGTTGCCAATTATAGGTAATTAAATTTATATATATATATATTTCGAATATATATTCTATACTGTGTATAATAACCAATTAAAGTTACTGTAATAAGACCCACTTCTGGAATTATTGAATATCATGTTGTTGTACATTGTGGCTATAGGACAATTTTAGAACGTTAGACAATAGTTAAATGAACATTTAATTGTCGGCTATAGGAAGCTGTTTTGTACTTAATGATTATATAATATCGTTTTTAGCCGTTTTTGCATACATATGCATCTATCTTAATATTAAATTTTCGTTGTAAAGTAAATTTATAGCCAGTACTTAATATTTGCCAGTTCGCCTACTTATAAGCAGCATATTGGCGCCAACATATTAATTACATGAGAGGTTTTTTTTATTAGCATTTGCATTACCACATTGATTGACAGTTTGAAATTTATTGCATACGAAATATTCTGTCAAGCGTGTTAAGATGTTATCATAATAATTGTTGTTATCCCCATCGAATAAATACATTGGGCTTTGTGCATTAGTAGCATGTTGTATGTAATAGATAAGGTGTAGTTTATGAGAAAATTAAACACTGTTCCTATATTTGTTGCTATAAGGGCTATATGAAAAAACGTAATAAACAATTTCCCCTTAGAATCTCCCAAATGAGACAGAGGAGAGCTTTTCTTACACGGTAAATGATCATATGAGTTTCATTGTTGGACTCACTAAACGGGTTCTGGGGTTAAAAGATGATTTTTATTCTTTTCAAAGGAATTTAGTGTCCTATCCAAACTGCACGTTTCAGGTACATGCTTTCTTCAGACTCACCGTGTAGGAGATAATTAACGAAAGATGATGGAACGTGGTTTTTTTTGTCCGAAGAATCTTTTGAGAATCTCCAAGACACCCACTTTCTCAAAATTGACTTGAACACTTGTCATCAGCCTGAATTGTCAGGTGGAAGTCGGCCTAACTTAAATACTGTTTGCTCGATATTGAGCAGTAACAATCTGATATGAACCATCAAATGCTTTAAATCCTATAAATCAACCAAACTTGACGAAATAATGCCAGTGCAATTACAGGAAGACTTAAACATATTTTGTAGTTGGCCGTGGCATTATGTTTAGGGAATTAAAGGGTAAGGGAATTTAAGTATTTTAAGTTTGAAGAAGTAATTTTCAGGAACTGCCTCATGCTGAGAGTCATACCCAATATTTGGTAGAAAAAAGTGGTTTTATCTCGAAAGAAGGCAAATGCTGTCATGTCAAACTAAAAGACTATCGGCTGATCACTGTCTCATCTTTGTCATTCAGATATTTGTGAGGTTATTATGTTCGAAGTAATCTTGCACAAAATTTACCATCAAAATCTCAACATGTCGGCTCTAAAGGAAGGTTAACTGAAACAGATATCCATTCTATAGTCAGTACAATCGAGAACTCACTCGAGAATATGATCTACACTCTGGGGACTTTCCTAGACATCGAGTGGGCATTCAATGATATTTTATCGACAGCAATAATAAAATCATTACATGATCTGGGCGGTTGACAGTTCAGTGACTCACCTTATTGAGATGGTGGAAAGAACTATCAGAACCGAATGGAGAGGGGTTATAATTACTAGAAACGTTAACAAAGCTACATCTCAGGGAGGAGTTCTGTCACTAATATTTTAATATGGTGTAAAGAACTGTCAAAGCTGAATGGAGAGGGCTCTGAATTGGTATTAACGTAAATAGAGCGACACCTCAGGGAGAAGTTCTATATTCACTTCTATGGTTAACCTCTGGCAATTAACTACCTCAGGAATTAGAGATAGTCGAATGCCAGGTATTTGCCTACGCCGATGATCTTTCCATCATCTGTGCGGGTAGAAACCTCAATTTAACAGTTAGACCCTCAGGAAGAAATCATGTATCCACTTCTTCATTTGCCTATTCAAAACCGTGCATATACTGTTTTATCGAAAATATAAAATACCAATATTTGAACCACCGTCATTTATTACAGAATTTGGGCAGGATCGTATCGAATGAATTGATATTACAACTCGCCTTCTAAAGTAGGCGGTATGATACATTTGTATGGGAGGTACCTGAAGGGGCGTGGCCATGTAGCCTATTGTTAATACCGTAAGTAGTTTTGGAGAAATGTTAATTGGTCCAAAGTTTCAAAACATTTGGTTGCTTCTTTTAAATGCCTGTCGGGCAGCCATACAGAGAGACAGACAGACGGAAATGGCTCAAACGATTTTAAACGTCATGAATCGAATTTGGTTCAAAGAAACTTAAGGTTACATATTTGGGTCGTATAAAATAAAATATATACCCTCCTACCAGTACGGTGAGGGTATAAACATGTGACAAACATTTCATGTAAAACCGTTTTGATATTTGTTTTTAGTATTCACTGAAAGCGAATCAAAAGTGTTATGAAACTGTGTTAAAAATATCACTTCACAGTTTCACAGAACAAGAATTGACCCATTGGAGAAGGATACCAGAAGTATTCGATATTCCACAAATAGATCAAAGTTGAACGAGAGGCTGCTTTTAACCCTGACAGTGAAGGAATGCAATTCATTACTAATTGTGATGGCATTAGACTCATCTGGGTACCGTCTTTCGGTCAAATTCTGGGAAATTACTTATCGGATGAGCTCGCTGGACAGGATACTAACACTGAATCTTTCAGCAAAAGAATGTGTTGGTATGCCGATCTTTTTCTTGCGAGTGCACATCCGGCGATCAGGTTTCACTTGATCTTGTTCTTGTGATCTTGTGGGGGTAGATGTTGCATCGAGGAAGATGAAGAAACAACGAAAAACCTTCTCTTGGGTTGCCCAGCATTAGCTGGACCAAGAACTAGGTTATTCGGAAACCATATAGAGAGCACAGAAGCCCTGCAGGAAATAACTAAAGGACTGGTAAACAAAATTATAGAAAAGACGCATTGACTAAATATGTAGTCAGTATTTGATATGAAGAAAATTTCAGGTATTACAATGGGCTTCACTAGTCTAGACCGCCACACGATGTCAAAGAAACGACTTTCATCAGTCAAAATTCAATAACTTATGATGTAGTAGAAATTTTTTAATTCTTGTTAAAATTCAATGTAAAAATTTGGGGTGTTATACACTTTTATTTATTCTGTGCGCATTTTCGTTGCTTTAATAGGGAAGAGCAGCCCTAAGCTAAAAAAAAGCTAGTATCGGACAAGTAACTATTTGTTTGCCAATAGCACTTGACGAAAATTACAAGATTTTGCCTAAGGATTCTAATACGTTTCTTTTGTCTGAGGAAAAGGATACTGTATGCATAGCAATAATGCAGTCAATGGTGTGTGACATAAGGAAAAGAGCAGATAAACAAATAGCCTCTTCAAACACTGAAAGTTTTTATGGAGAAAAAAGCGAACACGACTTGTACTAACCCTTATCTATTGCTATTTATAAAATGTATTATATGATAAAGTTTGTAACGGATAAACTTAATAAATAATGAAACGATTTTGATAATTCTCTTTATAAAATCTCACATCAGTGAGGACTTTTTTTTGTTTGCAATAGTTTATTAGCTTAACTAAGTTAAGTTATTTTAATTCATAAGAATAAGCAGCATTAAAAGCCTTGCATTTGTTGATGTTTTATGGTTCTTTTGTTGTTATGTTAGTTGTTCAGGGCAGTCATATTTTGTATTTATTATTTTGGTCAATATGTTTTGAAAATCAACCCTTTGTGTTTAAGACTAAGCCCACAAAATTTTTTTCCATAAATCACTGTTAGTTTAGGAGGGTTTTTAAAAAAATGCACAAATTTGTATTGACAAAATTTAACATTTTGTATCTTCAATAGTGATGATGTTAGACATGATTGTTCTACATATTACTTAGCTTATGCTTTGCATTTGTTAGCGACCATCTTTCGTGTTTGTGTCTTAAGTCTTTTGTTTGTTTTTCTAAATATTTTCTATTGCTGTCGTCTATGCGCCTTATTTTACACATTTTCTACAAACAATCATTGTTAAGTCACTATGAAGTTCACTCTCAGCCGTTGGATAAACATCATCAGTGCAGTGCGCATGGTCAGTGTGATGAGCCTTAGGCAATTAGTGAATTTGTGTTGTTATGTTGATATCATGTCAACATTTATTGATGTCAATTTGAAGAAACTGTTTATTGACATAAAAACCCAAGACTTTCACAAATCACACACAAATCATAGGGAGCTGTGCGATGTTGTTAACGCGAAGAAAGGAGACACACAATTTGTGTGTGTATAACAGTTTTCGGGTGTTTACGGTTTTTGTGGATTCATAAAAATTTAACATTTAAATGTTACGTAAATGTTTTTGTTTTGCTTTAAACAACCGGGAATCGCATACAATTGTATTTGAAATGGAATAACATTGAAATAAAAATAACAGTATGGAAAAAAAAACTAAACACGATTTGCGGATTTTATAATTTGCGGTAATTTTTTTGATTTTTTTTTTGTGATATATGTTCAATGGAATCGATATAGATATAAAGCAAAGGCAATATAATAACAATGGCTTAGTGATTGACCATATAAATTGCAATGATTTGTGGTTTTGAAATAACAATTCAAAAATATGTGTATAATAATGTTAACAGTCTATATAAAGAGGTGTTGCCGAAAACATCGTACCAATGTTAGGGTACCAAAAATTGTTAGCTTTTTATATATTCGTTCCTTAATAATGTCTCTCTTAATACCACAACTTGGGATGCAGGGATTTACAATTGGTTCAGATTGCTATAGAAAGCAATAAAGTTACAATTAGTGTTTTTGTCCCGAGAATTCCCGGGACAAAAATCCCGGGAATCCCGACCAATTTTTTGTCCCGGAATCCCGGGAATGCGTCCGGGATTTCCCGGGATTTCATTATGCTTATTTACTCTGTCAATATCAAAATGTTAAACAAGTTAAAATCCACTAAAAACATTTAGTGTTCCAAATTTTTACCATAAAATTACCAATTGGTGACTATTTTCGTGTCCATCACTATCGTTTTCCGTCTCTCGATGCGTTATTTATCTTTAAAATGTGCATTAATATATAGAGAAAAATTCGAACGTATTAAATTGTTAAAATGGATCAGCAATACAGTGTCCATGAGTTGATGGGTACTTACTTATTGATAGGCATATATTCTAAAACAATATTTTTAAGCCAATTGACTGACATATAACTTTCTTTGTTGGTGTACTGGGTGATTGTACCTTTAGGTGTTTGGTCTGAGCGATGATAACACTTTTCACAATTTTATCCCAAGGAGTACGAACTTCAAAAATCCCTTCATATTGACAATCACCCTATAATATAAATGTTAAATCTAATTGTCGCGATTCCACCTTTAGTCGTTTGGTTTGGGTGATGGTAACAGTTTCATCCAATTTTCGGGTTTGGGTGATGGTACCAATTTGATATGAATTTAAAGAGCACAACTACTCACTGAAATTAATACTCCGCCCCTTATTTGCTATTCTACCTTAAGCCGTTTGGTCTTGGTTTGGTTAGGTTTTTCTTTAAAGGGTAAAAATTTTGAAAAATCTCCTCCTGCAGATCTCTAATTCTATAGGAAGCATTCCCATATATATTTTTGCGATGCTAATTTTAGCCGTTGGTCTGGGTGATTGCATAAATTTTACACCTTATGGGGCTTTTTTAGCACCTAAAAACGAATTTTGAAAAATGCCTTCGGATTATAGCTTTAGTCGTTTGGGTCCTTTTTTAAATCTAAATGGACGAATTCTATAAGGATATTGCTCAATGATACCGGTTTTATCCCTTTTTGGCCTTTTTACCCCAAAAAGTACAAATTTCAAAAAATCCCTACTAGCAGCCCTATTGTTCTTTAAAAAGCTTGCTCATATACATTTCCAGCTCATATACAGCTTTTGCCGTTTGGCCTGGATAGTGTTACAAGTTTTTTCACTTGTTAGACCTTTTTCCCCCCTAAAAGTACGAATTTTAAAAATTGCTTGGTACACCACTCTACGGTTATAAGGAGATTGCTCATGAAAAGGTTTCACGATGATAGCTTGTCTAAATATTAACATATTTTCGGATAAACCATAACATGAGATTTTTTTATTTTTCATTTCATATTCGGTTCAATTTTTATTTATTTTTGTTTTGGACCGGGATTTCCCGGGATCCCGGGAAAATGATATAAAAATCCCGATATCCCGGGAAATAAAAAATGCGGGGAAATCAAAAACACTAGTTACAATGGAACTGTAGGTAATACCATAAAAGGAAAAGTATACATCCCATAAATTTTATATATGGGAGCTCCTCATGGGTGAGTAAATATGGCTATCCAATTGGACGGATATCCTCGACAAATACAAGTCTGAAATCAACGTCATATAGGAAATACAATGGGAAAGGGCTGCACTCGGCGAAAAAACTGTGACATCGAGCGAAATTGGATGTGGATTTATAGTCGGCAAGATACTTTGATATCTCGTCTCGTGGTTTAACTCTGTAAGTGACCGAATAGCTACTATTCGCATCAGGTACACACCGCGAAGTAAGCAAAAGTAATTTATAACCTCTGCCTTGGTCATTATTCTAAAATTGTACATCACATGAAAACCAAATAGATCCTGTATTACACGGAGCTAATATTGACTCGGATCACCACCTAGTTTTAAGCCAAAGTACGAGGTTTGTTATTTATATTTCGGAAACTGGCAACACTAATGTCAATAGCTATTATCTGGCAGGACCATTATAAGGATTGAAATGTCAAATCAAGGACTTCCGAGAAATCAGTCTCTCATCTTTTGTCCTTAAAACATTTGAGAGGTCATAATAAATGCATATTTAAAGTAAACTAGCAAATAATTTGCCATCAAAATCCCAGCATGCCTGCTCTAAAGGAAGGTTAACTGAGAATGCACTCCACTCTATAGTCAGTACAATCGATAACTCTCCCGAGAATATGATCTGCACTCTGGGGACTTTCCTACACATCGAGTGAGCCTTCAATAATATCTTAAGCACAGCAATACTAAAATCATTACATGTTCTGGGAGTTGACAGTTCAGTGACTCACATTATTGGGATGGTGAGAGCCGAATGGAGAGGGGTCATAATTGCTAGGACCAATTCGATGACAAAGTCCTCTTTTGACGAACAAAGATGCAACTCTAAAAGACACTGATCCCACATATTTTGCTCTACGGCGGATAATCATGGGTAATGACACAAGCGGTTCAATCTATTCCGGGAGTCTTTTATAGAAAAATACTTTGGAAAATATATGAACACATCACCGTACCGTCTTCGTAAGAACGATCGGCTGTATATCGATTTGAAAAGTTTTCGGCAATAAAATCAATGTATAATTTCTGATTCGCAAATGATCCTCTATATTTTCCAATTTAATTGACAAAGTGATTCCTTAATGTAACATTTCGAAATTGCTTTTGCAGTTTCTTAATATTAATTTTTATTTCCCGAAATTTATATCGAAATATGTATATTTTATTAATGTTTTCTAAATTACAAATATAACTTCTGATATATATTTGACTTTTTCGTATTTGCAAGAGAGGTTTCTACTATTGGTGATAGATATACTATATATACATATATAGTTCCACACATATTAAAATATATTTGAAAAGTACCCATACTTATTTCAGTGGCCTGAGCTATTCTGATATACGCTCTTTCTAGATATCTCGGTTTCATAGTTTGAAAATTTATAAGATATTAGAATTTGCAAACATTTTGTGATCGCTATTGAAACTTAATATCATGTAGACAGTGTAACGGGGAACACCTTCCATGTTCCCCTTAAATGTTCACAAATTTCTTCCTTACGCACATCATTCCGTAGTTCAACCCCACTTTGACATTTGTCTCCATTAACCCAAAAGAAATTACTAGCCGGAAAAGTTTGTAAACGATTTGATGATTGAATTATTATTGCACAACAAAAGCTCTCACAACAGCGATTGGATGTAAGCCAATACACAATCAACTCATTTAAAATATAACTGTATAAACGTATTGTAACTATTAAATGTACTTAAATATCTGCAGTACATATTACGTAAGTTCAAACCTCAATTTCGCACAATCCCTCTCTGTTCCCCTCTCTCACACACACGCACACACCCGCTCGTTTAGTTTTTGCATTTAATCGTTTAATTTTGCAGCGGCGTCGAATTTGCCCGGTTCGTTGCAACTGATTGTTAACTGATTTTGTAGTCACGTCAGGCAATTAACTGTGATCTATATATCGTTTGTATTCATTGAAATTCATCGTTGAACTTTCGCATTTTTTTGCATGACTACAAATTTTTCATGGCGCCAAATGCGACTAAGCCATCGGTTTATTGCAAATTTGGTTTATTCCTGGCCGTTTGTCATAAAATTGTAGCAGTTGCCAAACTAATTTTCATAAATGATTTAATATTTGATATGTATTTAGCCATTCACTCTGCTCACTCGCTCGCGATCTCTCTCTATCTCTCTCTCTCTCACTCTCTTACTATGTCGCGTTACAGACCCGTTTCATTAGTTAGATCCGCTTTAAATGTTTTCTTTCCTTTTGACGTTTACACAACGCGTTTCTAAGCCAAACTAAATCTGAGTTTTAGCTTAGAATCACATTGTACACTGCCAGTGTCCAGCAACGTTTTAATGCAGTTTTGTGTAGTTGCTAGTTTATACTTGTTTTAATTTTATTTATAGTTTATTTCGTTGTTTTTGTTGTTGCTATTGTTTTTGTGTAAACAATCTCATTGTGGAAACAAAAAATAATGTTAGTACAAAAACGTTTTCATTTTGCTTTATTAACTGATCAGCTGAGTTGTTTATTTCTCATTGCCTTTTTACTTGTTTTCTTTTTTGCTTTGTTTTGTTGTCTATTTTTAATTTTTTTTGCTTTTTTGTTGACATTAGAAAACTAGTTTCGGTCAGTATAACAGTTGAACATATTAGTATAACAAAAATGTGTTATTAGTCAGTGTTGCCAGCAGCAGTGAAGAAAATGCGTTTTTTTGTCATCAAAAAAGTCGAAATGGGAAAGATGACAGTTTTTCACTTTAACAAGTTTTGTGTTTTTGGGCGCAAATAAATTTTGTTAAAAAAAATAACATAATTTATTATTTCGAAAAAGAAAAAATAATAACTAGTTTGATAATTATCTTTGGCCATGCCGAAGCTCAGATACCCTACACTATTTGCAAAAATGGTGATCAAATATTCCCGATTATAAGTATTTGGTTAAGCATTTCAAAATTTTTGATAAATTTAGTTTTTAAAGTGAATTAAAAAAAATACACTCCGAATTGCAAAAAAAAATATTTAATATGTTCTCTACATGTACTCCAGTCACTCAAGATCGTGAACAACCAAATTCCCCAGAAAAAGAAGAGTTTGTTTGGAAGGTGGGAGTAGTGTTATACGATCTTGCTCATCTCATAACTTATCCTCCGCTTAGAGGATAGAAGATTGCATACTAAATTTCAGCTCGATAGCTCCTAAACTATCGGCCTTATTCATAAAAACTTATAAGGGGATTATAAACCATTTTTAAGTAAATTTCAAGAAAACAGTATTCATAAGAGATTCACATCTTCAATAAGTTAAAGTAGGATTGTCTCTACTTTAAACATGCTGTAACTTGACGTTTGTACAATTTTTTGTATATTAATGAATTTAAGATATGTATCTTGAGTTTTTCGTAATTTTTCCAGTTGGAAAGAGTTGTTGGATGTATTCATTGTGTAGGAAATTTTCTTCTTAATCATTTCGCCACTTTTCATTCACGATTACCAGTTTGAAAAATATTTTAACAAAATTCTTCAAAAATAATTTGTAAATAAAGAAATAATATTCTTGATGTATAAACAATCAAAACAAGGAAACAATGTAATCGGTATCCGATTACAATTTCAACATGAGGAAAAGAAAATAAAAATTGTTAATCTAATTTTTGCTTTAACGTCTATCTTATCGTCATGAGAATCGTAGTCAATAAAAAAATTGAGCTACAATAATGTTCATAGTTATTATAAGTTCAAATACATGTTTGGTATCCGATTATAAAGCTTTTGTTTCCAATTATAAAGCTTTTTTGTACATCATTAATGACCAATAACAGGCGTTGCCACCTGAATACATTGGGCTAAAGGACTAATAACAAACGTTTATGAATACAATTTCTTATTAAAGGTTTTTTAGAGCAAAATAATACTTTAGCTAGAGAACGTCTCATATCTAATTTAGAAATTTTTTAAGAATTAGGCCATATGTCTGTAATCGCGCGACAGGCGGACATCTTCAAATTGACTCAGAATTCGACGATGATCATTCATGTATACCACGCCTCAAATATTTATAAACTACTAGTGGGCCCGGCAATGCTTCGCTATTGCATTTTAACTTGTAATATATTTCACATTTAGGTCTACAAAGTACTTTGAAAACGGTACTTAAGCTCGATAATGATATGTTGAGTTTATTAACTTATGTACCTAATTTCAAGCAACTCCTTAACATTAAAGTTAACAAATTAAGTCTTGTTGTTTTAAATTCTAAATATCATAGACTCTATGACGATAGTAAAAAGTTCATCAGCAAAGTCATATCTTTTACAAATCGGAAACAGACATTCCGTTAAAGATCAAAATTCAATGTAGTAGCGGTAACCGTCAGTATACTAACTATCTCTTTGGGCGTAAAAAACACTTTTGACATGCCCTCTCCGCCTATTGACCGAAAATAAAAAATTTCGTTTGAAGCTCATGCATTTAGCCATAAAAACCTATTTTGCCATGTCTTCTTCTCACATGGATCAAGAATATTTCCGAATACTATCTATGTATTGAACTCGTATTACCATTCTATGAGATAATTCGGTCACCAACGTTTGGCTTTACAAAGTGATGATCTCACGCGCTGTATGGCAATTTACGCCGTCGTGTTGGAACCATTTCTCCTTCAAATAATGTGCAATGACATGATAAATAAAAAAATTAATTGATCGTCCACTGGTTTTAGTTCTTCTACCAGTTGGATATATGAATATAGACCAAGATCTTTCCTCAGCATTTGCAGAGACCGAGTTGCTGAGAACGGCGTCGGTTCGATAAATTCGAGTCCCCTGTCACACTTACGTCTACAGCGTCGATGGCTTCTATAAGCTGCTCAGATGGATGAGTATATGCACCATAAACTTCACAAAGGGCAAACATAACGCGCATTTCGAAAATAAATTTGCAAGATTTGTAAACGTTGTTCTTGTGTAGTCTTTACATGGTGATTTTTTTTTCAAAGAAAGTCTCAATGAAAGTCTATCACACTTCACACACTTCGCCTGAATGACGAATTGGTTGACCTAAAATGACAACAAAAACGGTAAATGGGGTTTTGTTGGGTGTCAATTGTACATTAAAAATCCAAATGAATCAAAATCCTAGCTGATTCTTTTTTTAATATAAAAGGATTTTATTTCGTTTATTTACTCCGTTTTGCGCTTCTTTTGGAAGTGACGTTCGTTGCCCCATGATTATTGAAAGCGTACATACTTCAGCTTTAAGACACTTCTATCAAAATTTAAGTTTTCTGCACTAAATTAAGCTTTCCCAGCGCTAGCTAGGAATTGATATTACACACAAAGTTTATTGGTGACATTTTCCAACATTTTATCGTAGATTTGGTTACAATTTTTGCGAATAATAAAACTGGCCCACCTTACTCTTCATATCTCTAGGCGAACTGCAATATACTGTGAAATTTTGACAGTTATAACTCTTTATTTTAAAAGGGGTGTGGTAAAGCCCATTTCCACTCTTTCTGTAATTTATACTGCAACAACAACATATGTAACAAATCTCATCTACATACCTCTTATAGTTCATGAGATTTTCATGTTGTATGGGCGGTGCCACGCCACTTTATCTAATCACAACCAAATATAGCCAGGGACTATCTACAGGTCATCAGTACCACTTGGTAAAATTTTCGTATCAATCTGTCTATTGGGAAAGCCTGCAGAGCGGTTTTGAAAAGGGGGCGTGGCACCCCCCACTTCCACGCTGGCTGTAATTAATACTGCTTCAACAACATATGTACCAAATATCATCTTCATACCTCTGATAGTTCATGAGATATAGCCCTTTTGATTTTCAAGTTGTATCAGCGGTGCCACGCCCCTTTATCCAATCACAATCTATTATAGCCAGGGACTATCAACAGGTCAACAGTACCATTTGGTAAAATTTTCGTATCAATCGGTCTATTAGAAAAGCCGTTAGAGCGATTTTTGAAAAGGAGGCGTGGCAGCGCCCACTTCCACCTTGGATGTAATTAATACTGCTCCAACAACATATATACCAAATCTCATCTTCATACCTCTGATAGTTCATGAGATACAGCCCTTTTGATTTTCAAGTTGTATGGGCGGTGCCACGCCCCTTTGTCCAATTGGACCGAATTGTATATATAAACCACCCGGGGCGCCACCCAAACGCATACAAAAAAATTTATGCAAATCGGTCCAGCCGTTCGTGAGTTATGAAGTCACAACACACTTGCAACAATTTTTTATATATATAGATAATTGTGTGGCGCCCTATGCTCCAATGGGAGTTAGAAGAACACATATATATAATTGTGTTGCAGATTTCTTGAAAACTTTCTATGCAGAGGTATAATTCCTAAAGGAAATTTGCAAGATGTATGTCTTTTTGAGGTTTTCAGTGGCGGTATAACCTTAAAAGGAACATAGCACAAATGTTACGTTCCAAAGCACGTTTGGGTGCTTAGTCAGCAGCCCCGGAACCAGACTCGAACGTAATGGATCATTCACCCGCTCATCCTAAATCCAATTGATTAACGAAACCACAACAAACAACGTTAACACTCGTATCCCTACAATGACGGCCTCCAGCATGGTACAACTGACACGATTTGGAACATGGAATACACGCACACTCTAGAAGCATCAGCTATGCAGAATATTTGTTAATTCCAAATTGCTCCGAAATCTACAGAACCATAAAATTCTTTATTAGTTTATAAAGGAACTACAAGGGGGTTTAGCAGCGCACCGAAACGTCTTTTTACTGCATTGGCAAAGCGCCAATAACACCTTTAATGACGCTATAGCTTTATAAGACCACAATAGGCCAAATGGCTGTCTGAAGATACATGGAAAATCGTCCAGTGAGATGATTATCTTCTGCTATGCCGAAGCTCAGATACCCACTTGGAAAAATTGTGATAAAACTGGTTATTTGCAATACAACTATAGTTTATTAAACTTTGTACCACAAAACAGGAGAGTTGGTGAGAAGTGGACGTTCCTTTTAGCTTCACACAACTATTTTTTTTTGTCAATTGTTTATCTTAGAACTTAACTTCTGCTCTGGACAGAAGGTTACATACCAAATTTTAGCCCGAAAGCTCATAAACAACAAGGACACCCCAAAAAAGGGGAGTTTGTATGGAAAGTGGGAGAAGTATTTGTCCGTTCTTGGGCATCTTACAACGTAACCTCCTACTAGAGGATAAAAGCTTGCATATAAATTTTTAGATCGATATTTCTTAAACTACGGCTGTAATCGCGAGTTGGGCGAACACCCCAAAAAGGGGGAGTTTTTTTGTCGAGGCTCTATGAAAAATGCCCCAAAAAAAAAACCAAAAATTACCAAAATTAAATTGGGCGACAAAAAATGAAAAATGACCCAAAACTCAAGAACGAAATTTTCCCCAAAAATTATGAAAAATACCCCAAAAAATATTCTTCCAAACAAATCTATCACTATTAAAAGACGAATGCGGCGGGGGGCACACCCCCCGGGGGTATCGTAGCTATCTCTCTGTTATATTTCATAAGTCGAAAAATAAACTGAGTGGGGGGGGGGCGTCCGCCCCCCATTTCTCTATCATCTGCATCATGCTTTTTATTGTTTATTATATTTAAAAAAATTGGGGTATTTTTCATACCTGCAAATTTGGCTCATTTTGCATATGAAAAATGACCCAAAATTAAAAGACGAATTTTTACCTAAAATAAATGAAAAGTTCCCCAAAATTTATGGGGGATTTTTCATATGAAAAAATCCCCAATTTTGTATGGACATTTTTTTGGGAAATTTTTCGTTTTTTTGGGGCATTTTTCATAGAGCCTTTTGTCGACAGCAACTTTGCAGTATAAGTGTAGAGTCAATCGACATGTCTAGTAAAAGCTTCTCAAACATTGATGTTCGCATTCGTCGGTAAATAAGTAGGTGCCGTTTGTTGTGAATCTAAAATAGAAATCGTGTTAATTCACAACAACGCGAGAAGCATCCCATACCTAATTCATGGAGTGTAAAGGGAAATTAAGCAAGTAAGTACGGCTGTTATCTCGGGTGCAGTCAATTTCAAAAAAGAGGGAGTTTGTATGGGAGGTGGGAGTAGTTTTTAACCTACCTTGCTCATCTTAGAAACTAGCCTCCGCTTAGGGGATAGAATCTTGCGTACAAAATGTCAGCTATATACCTCTTAAAATACGGCTGCAATCGCTGGGACAGACCCCAATAAGGGAGAGTGAGAGTAGTTTTTGACCGATAAAATTAAATCTCTTGATAGCGGAACATCAAATGTGGGGTTGGCTAGGGTTATGCGCTGAAACACCCTTAACAACACCAAATTTAAAATAGGTAATATCGAGCTAGGAGAAGTTAAAATTTTCTGCTGCCTTAACAGCATTCTAACAAAACATTGACGCCTGGGTATACAATGCATGAGTAAAATTAATGTTAAAAATTAACGGATCTTATATTAATCATACGCCCATCGTGGAATTATGATACAATAACAAAGTGCAAGAGCCAATTTGGGGAGTGACAAATTTCAAGTCAGGGTAGTAGGCCAGTATAGTATGTTTGGCTTTCTCTACAATTTTGTTGAAGAATGAAATGAGAAATCGTCAATTTCGCTTGAGTTATAGATGAAAAACTAAGCAAACAAGTGCTAAAAGCAATTTGTAAAATTAAGTATTTTGGTACAAATTTAATTGTGACTTTAATTTCATAGATTTCGCTCTGACCTATAGCTCTCGTACAAAGATGTTGGTTAAAGTCCCATATAAATACTATTTGAATATCTTATATTTATTGCTTATCTATATATGGGTAATTCCAAAGTAAATGACCCCTACAGCTTAAAAACAAAATTATTATTTTTTATGTATTTGTCCGCTAATAATTCACAAAATAAATGTATCTGTCATTTTCCGAAGAATTAACTTTAATTTTCTTTATACTAACAAAAATATGTTACATTGAATTTGGTATTTGGAAAGAGTTGAAAGCTGACAATGTTCTTCATGCTTAGTCACAATTTCGAAGGCGAGAAGTTTAAATCTAATTTTTTGTGAATAGTTCAAAAACAATCTCACCGACTGTAACGACCGTTACCCCAAATGTACAAAAGTTTGATTTTTTCCTAATTTGTTCAAACGATTTAATTTTTTAGTAGCGGAAAGTTAGAAGGTAAGTAACATAAAGAATTTTGTATGGCGAAATAAGCATCAAAAGTCTATTTTGTTTTTTTAAACATTGTTTGAAGACGTAACGACCGTGACTTTTTTTCTTGGCATTTTGCATTTGAACTATTTACGTCTTACTTAATTTGATTCTATCTGATTTTAGCTGAAAAATCATGGATCAACTTACCAAGACGCAGGAAAGCATGAGGCTTACTTGGCAAAAGAAAGAAAGAGAGCGCTCAAAAAAACCGTTCTCATATCGAATGAAAGTATGCAAGAATTATGCAATAGAATATAGCTTTTCGTTTATGTTTTTTTTTTACCCACAATAAATGAATTCAAACACAAAAATCGTTTAATTTTTTATATTGTAACGACCGTTACTTTTTAAAAGAATTTTTTTTTTTGATAAATAATTTTCTTTGATTTGAAAACAAACCTATTACTGAAAGAAAACATTACAAAGTATTTAATCAGATTTTTTACTTGACACATCATGTGCACAATTTTACAATACATGATATTTGTTTCCGAAATATGAAAACAGCACATTTATAAAGTAACGACCGTTACTTTTTTAATGGTCAAAAATAGTATTGAAATTAGATTTTTTATGAATGCTTTCGGCTGCTACCGAAGCTTGAACTTTCGTAGGTCCAAAATTAAGCAGTCCTCGTGACATATATTCTTAGGGTGGAATTTTATTTAAAAAATCACAGAATATCGGTAACGACCGTTACTTTGGAAACACCCATATATAAAAATGAAATGGTCCACGTACCATCACTTGAGAACGGCTGGAGCGATTTGGCTGATTTTTTTTTTATTCGATTCGAAATTTTCCGTAGATTGTTTGTGTAAAAAAAAATAAAATCCAGGTGGCGCTAGGGTGGATTTATATCGAAAATTTGAATGCATGTACCAATTCGACTGAAATTTGGAACGGATATTCGTTTGACCATGGGAAAACATTTTATGTACAAATGAACCCGGTAGGTGGCGCTGGGGTGGATTTATAATCAAAATTTGAACGAATGGACCAATTTAACTGAAATTCAGAATGTATGTTTGTTTAATCATGAGAAACAATTGTATGTACAAATGGACCCGGTAGATGGCGCTGGGGTGTATTTATATCGAAAATTGGAATGCATGTACCAATTTAACTGAAATTTAGTATTTATGTTTGTGGAACCTTGAGAACATTTTTTTTTTTTGTATAAATTGACCCAGTAGGTGTTGCTAGGGTGGAATTAAATTGATAATTTTAACGAATTAAACAATTTGACTGAAATTTAGAATGTATGTTTGTTTTATTATGAAAATTTTTTTGTATATATGGACCCGCAGTTGATTTGGCTGGGGTTGAATTATTTCGAAAATGTATATCGATTGTCCGATTTGACATAAACTTAAAATATATGATTTTTTTGGCATGAGAACATTTTGAATGTATGTTTGGAGCCTGTTGCTGGTGTTTAGCTTATGATACACTTAATTTTTGGAATGTCATTTTGTCACTTTTTTTAACATCATAGTTATTCAGAAGTCTATATATATAAAAAAGATGTAAATTTTGATGTCACCACTAATTGTGAAAACGGTTGACCCCATTTGTCCCAAAATTTCAGTGAAAGTTAAGGATTGGCTGTAGATGGTCACCCAGACTGCAAAAAGGCTTAAAGAAGAATGACTTACTTTTATAATGGCGCACTTCCTACTGAATTAGAGAGCTTCACAAAGTTGTTTTTCCCATTTCAAAATTTTAGGGGACAATAACGAAAATAGGAATAACTGTTGATATCACCCAGACCATACGGTTAATGGGGTTGCTGAGACACATGAAGGCATTTTTGGAAATTCGTACTCCTTAGGATAAAAAGGTACACTCACCCAGTACACCAACACAGAAAGTTATATGTCAGTCAATCGGCTTAAAAATGTGGTTTTAGAACATATTCCCATCAATAAGTAAGTTTTAATCACATCATGGACGACACTGCTGATCCGTTTTAGCAATTCTTATAATAATAATTCTTATAATAGCAATGACTTCAAAGCAACCGCTTAGAAGTTAGCTAGAGTTAGAAGGCGAAACGTTGAGTAACCTAATCGGCATGCTACCACCGATGCGTCTTAGGAAGTAGGTAACAAAAGTTACTGAAGCTCAACACAGGCTCTCCTAGTGGCCTTGGCAGCCCCAAGAAACTAGGATCGGGAGCGGTGGCCTAATAAGCCACTCTCCTTAAACAAAATTTATTATGAAAACACGAAGAAAAGAAAAAACAAAAACCCCCCCAAATGTTGAAGACCCCCGCAAACGATATAAGGACCATGACTTAAGGATATGCACCTGGAATGTCCGAACTCTATACAGAGATGGTGCCTCTATCCAACTGGCGGATGTCCTCGACAAATACAAGGCTGACATCACCGCCATACAGGAAATGAGATGGACGGGACAGGGATGCAAACGACGAAAGAACTGTGACATCTTCTACAGGTTTCATAGTCGGCAAGAGACTTCGACACCTGGTCTCGCGGTTTAACCCTGTAAGTGACCGAATAGCCACCATTCGCATCCGGGCGAAATATTTTTACATCACGCTGATTTGTGTACACGCCCCGACGGAAGATAAAGACGATGAGATTAAAGATGCATTTTACGAGCGCCTAGAGGAAACATACGACCGCTGCCCTGGCCACGACATTAAAATTGTTCTAGGTGACTTTAATGCAAAAGTAGGAAGGGAAGATGTTCTTGGTCCATCGATCGGCAAATTCAGCCTGCATACCGACACGTCAGACAACGGGTTTAGGCTGGTTAGCTTCGCAGCGGGAAGGAACATGGTAGTGAGTGGAACCAGATTCCAGCACAAAGACATCCACAAGGCAACTTGGCTATCCCCCGATCAAAACACCAAAAATCAAATTGATCATGTAGTAATCGATGGCAGACATGCATCTAGTGTCATGGACGTGCGTGTGATTCGTGGTGCTAATATTGGCTCGGATCATTACCTGGTTGCAGCCAAGGTGCGCACAAGATTGAGCAGAGCGAAAAACGCACGTAACCAAACACAAAGAAAGCTGGACATCGCGAAGCTGCAAACCCCAGAGATAGCTACTGCCTACTCCAACCAGCTCTCCCAACTTTTACGACACAACGCCTCTACTTCTGACGTTCCCGATACACAGTGGCAGCATATTGCGCATTCCATGGCAACCGCCGCAACAACCGTGCTAGGATATGAAAAGCGGAGCTCAGACGAATCCTGGTACGATGAAGAATGTCGCATAGCGTCTGAGGAACTGGATGCTGCTTATAGGGCAACGCTACAGCCAATTGCAACCCGTGCTGTTAGGAAACGGCATAAGGAGAAAGCAAAACGGGCGAGACAGCTATTTAGGCGAAAAAAACGTCAGATGAAGGAACGGGAGAACGAGGATATAGAGCGATACAGGGATAGAGGTGAGGCCCGAAAATTTTACCAGAAAATAATAACAAATGGATACGGTAATGGCCTCCCCACCTGTAAGGACAGTGATGGAAATCTGGTCACGGATACGCAGAGTGTGCTGCACATATGGAGAGAACACTTCCAGCAACTGCTGGTTCCAGAAGGCAGCGCACGTGAAGTTATCACGCCAATTGTCGACGACAGCTTAGATTGCCCACCACCAAGTCAAGCCGAGGTAAGAAGAGCAATATCGCGGCTGAAAAACAACAAAGCAGCCGGTGCCGACGGTCTGCCCGCAGAGCTCTTCAAGTCCGGTGGCGAGGAGCTGATAACGAGCATGCACCAGCTCCTGCGCACGGTTTGGCTTAAAGAGTGCATGCCCGACGATTGGAATGTAAGCGTATTATGTCCTGTGCTGAAAAAAGGTGATCCAAGTGTGTGCTCCAACTACCGCGGGATCAGCCTTCTACCCATCGCATATAAGGTCCTGTCGAGTGTGCTATGTGAAAGACTAAAGCCAGTGTTATCCAACCTGATCGGGCCTTATCAGTGTGGCTTTAGACCCGGAAAATCAACAACTGACCAGATTTTCACACTTCGGCAAATCCTGGAAAAGACCCAAGAGAAACAGATCGACACGTACCATCTTTTTGTCGACTATAAAGCTGCCTTCGACAGCCCGATATGGCAGAAATTACTCGATGCCATGGCTGAGTTTGGTATTCCAGCGAAGCTGATACGTCTTTGCGGAATGACGCTGACTGACACGAAGTCTTCAGTGAAGATTGGCAAGGACCTTACGGAGCCATTCTATACCAGACGAGGCCTAAAACAAGGCGACGGCCTATCGTGCGATCTCTTCAACATTGTGATGGAGATGATAATGAGAAAAGCTGCAGTAAACACGAGTGGCACTATATTCAACAAAAGCCACATGCTACTCGCGTACGCTGATGACGTAGACATCATCGGTCGAAAACTGCGGGATGTGACTGCAGCCTTCTCAGGTATACAGAAGGAATCAGCGAAAATGGGCCTAACGGTGAACGAGGACAAAACGAAGTTATTAGTTTCAACGAACAAAGAATCTACTCGTTTGGGAAACTGCGTGAACGTTGACAACTATAATTTCGAGGTGGTAGATAACTTTGTCTACCTAGGATCCGCCATCAATAAAGCAAATAATGTCAGCCTAGAAATCCGGAGAAGAATCCTGCTTGCAAATAAATGCTACTACGGACTAAGCAAGCGATTCAATGACAGAGCCCTCTCTCGACGAACAAAACTCCAGCTATACCAGATACTGGTTCTACCTGTCTTAATGTATGGCTCAGAATCCTGGGTTATGACACAAGCGGATGAATCGGTTCTGGCGGTATTCGAGAGAAAAATACTCCGTAAAATATATGGGCCCATCATCGTTAACGGAGAGTATCGGCGTCGTATGAATCATGAGCTGTACGAGCTGTACACTGACATTGACGTGGTCAAACGCATTAAGGTGCAACGGCTGCGCTGGCTAGGTCATGTTGTACGCATGGATGAAAATGCTCCAGCTCGAAAAGTCTTCGACAATGAACTCGATGGACGGCGCAGAAGAGGGCGACCAAAACTCCGTTGGAAAGACCAGGTTACTGAGAACCTTACAGAACTCGGTGTGACTAACTGGAGAAGAAGCGCAGAAGATCGAGGCGCTTATAATATTTTTCTACGTGCGGTATATAATCCACTGGGATTGCATAGAAGTACCAGCTAAGTAAAGTAAGTAAGTATAATAATATATAATAATCTTTAAGATATATGAAGAACAGAATTTGTCGGGGAAAACCTCGCCCTTTAAATTGAAATATTTTAGAGGTCAAAGAAATAAACCAATCGTTATTAGATTTCAACTACACTCAAGATATTTTACAAAAATTTGGAGGCAGGACGAAGTCTGCCGGGCCAGCTAGTAAAATATAAATAACTACACAGGCAACCATATAAAAATGACTCACCATTCAGTTGTCTTTATGAGGAATAATAGGCATCTTTTTGTCTTACCTAAAAAAATAAAAGAATATATAATTTGATTATAATCTTTAATATCTCACTTATGGGATGCAAATTATTTTCTTCATATGAAATAAATAATTTCGGTATACAGTAAAATAAAAAAAAAATTAGGAGCAATTCAGTTCATTTAGTATGAATTTTTTTTTTTTTTGCACAAAAGTTTCAATATATTTGCAAGCATAATACCAACATCATCTTCTAGATACCTATTTAAACTTTGTATTAAAAAAAGTTATAAAAAATTAAAATTCTTCCTACAAATGCACTAAATGTTCTCAGCTATTGACTGCTTAAATCCAAAAAAATTTAACAATATTACCTAACAGTATCTCAGTTAATCCCATCGCTTTAGGAAACCGCTACCCAATTATAGATAAGTTCTAACAGTCATGTTAATAACTAGTATTTTGCACGATAATCACATGTATCTGCTGGATATCAAAATCACTACGTATGTTAAGATTTGATATTTAAGCTTCTATGGCAAATATCAATTGCACCTCTGACGACTTCCCGTTGCAGCAAAACTAGTGGATGCGACAAATTAGTTTTCAATGTCTGTAATGGAAGAAGCTTCACTCTGATTGCTGTCGTTTTTCTAGTTTTATCAACTGGATCTTTAACATTTCCGTTTGTTATAAAATAAATTATTTTCGTTTAACACCAGCAAAAAAGACAAACTAAAGCTATAAAACAATATTCATTGATGGTGTTATTATTTAAAGTCACGTTACTAGTAGACACACTGACATGGCTGAGTAAATTTTGTCACAAACAATTTGTAAACGTGGCTTTGTACATACGATATGTGATTGTAGCTAAACGACGAAAATTGCACTAACATTTTAATTACAGTGCATTTGAAGAATGGGAGAATTATGCAAATGCATGAAGTAGGTGTGAAATCGAGAATGCGGATGAATACTGTTTTAGAAAAGATATTTATAAGGTGTAACGAATTAGATAAAGTGATGTAAGGCAACCAAGGGCTTATAAAATATTAAGCTTACATATATTAATTTAGGCATTTCGGCTATTTCTACTATTCAATATATGTACATTGAATTCTACAAAAAATGTTGTGGCAAAGTGGTTCGAGTTAGCTAGATAGACACTTAAAAACCTTATTTGTTAGCTTTTTTATTAGGATTTGTGTCTTAAGTGTCTTAATCTTAAGTGTTCCTGCATTTAGTAAAATAGCATACGATGGAACAAATTCATTAATCCCTTATTAAATATCTGTGCGATGAATTTACTAAGAAAACCCCATCCCTGGAATTTTTTTTGCAATGCCAAACAACTAAACAAACCAGTTTGTAGGTGACCATTTAAGAAAGTCCACAGTACACAAATATCTCTCAATATCTGCGTCACTTTGGGGAATTCCTAATGATATCATCACATATCTTTCGGAATGCACTGTTGATATTTA
This sequence comes from Muscina levida, assembly GCA_964034835.1. NCBI lineage: Eukaryota > Metazoa > Arthropoda > Insecta > Diptera > Muscidae > Muscina > Muscina levida. The sequence continues at coordinate 130,227,632 of OZ035881.1, forward strand.
CGAAAAATTAGAGTAAACACAGACAATTCGTGCAAATATAAGTATTACCTAAGTGTGTGTGTGCGTATAGACTATTTGAATGCCTGAATTTGACACATATTTCCAAATACGACAAATCAACAAAACCTGCACAATGCAATGTAATATCAGATAAAATAGACTGACACACTTTGCGTTTTCAGCGCCACCGCCATTCACCCATTTGACTGAAGCACCTTTCAGTGTAACGTTTAACAATGTTGCATTGCTAACTCAAGTGAAATAGTTTAAGTTGTCGCTAAACATTTGTATCAATATTAGATATTTACATGATGGCAAAATAAACAACAACCAATAATGAATGAATTAAATTCAGTTTTGCGAAAAATGCGGTTAAATTATGATATCATTACACAGAAATTCCAGTGTGGGGTGAATTATTACACTATTTCATTTATATCATTCCCCCTTTCTCTTGCTGCAAATGCGTTAATTTTATTGCAAATCAATTTGTCGCTAGTGTGTGATGATATTGTGATTCTTCTATAGCAAAATACATTATGACTGTTTTAATTGTATGCAGCAGATATTGCTGTGAAATTTATCTCTGACCGGGCGGACAGACATAGACACGAGTTTGGTTTTTTTTTGTTTTTTTTTTTTAGTTTTGTATGAAGTTTAACAACAACAAAAAAACAAATAACCTAAATTTATCAAGCGTGAAAAACAAATGTTTTTGCGAATATTTTTCGATAGTGCATGTTATACGATTCGTTACAAATTTCCATATATCTAAGTATGATTAGTACATTGTACATACATTGGTATGTGTTTTATGTGTGTGTATATTATACGATAGTTTTTAGAATGATCGTGTGCGCTCGCTTACGTTCATCACCCAGATGACGTTATTGACAATGCGTGTAAAAAACTGATAACAACAACAACAAATACCGACAGCGGTGACAGTAGGCAATCACCACATCCGATAGATGATGTTTAAATGGAAATATAATTTCAATTCAATTGCTGGGTCGCATCAGTTGAAGGCTTTAGAGTGTATTTCATATACATATAAAGTGTCACCTAACACAGGTGAATAGGCGAAAGTTGGGCAGGTGACACAAAGTTCGGTGGTGCGGTGGTTTACGTTTCATCATTGGTTTTAAGCAGTGTCGAGGTCGAAGTACTAGTTGAGATTCGTCGGTTCCTTCTTATTCATACCCATATCGACTTTTAACGACCTAAGTGCGGTTAGGTTTAAGAGACGTGTGATTTGAAAAAAATTATTGCCCGAGTTAAATGAGAATGTGAAAAAGGAAAGTAAACACTGAGTAAGGTAGTCCGGTATGGATCTATACCATTTGCCGTATAAATCGCCTCTACATAAACCAACCATGTATTCTGAATCGGGATTTGCTATATATGGACTACAGAGATCTGGGAGTTCCAATGCCAGGTGGCATTTTTCTACTTGCAATTCTCCACTAACCAAAAAATTTAACAGATGGGCGCTGATCCAGAAAGAGAGTCTAGCCAATAAATCCCATGATACGTTCTCGAATATATCAAAATGTCCCGAAACTCAGCAGAGGCTGTTTCTCACCAAGTTTGATTTACACCCCATAAAATTTATCGCTTTTATTGCAGCTTAGCTATATACACAGAGGGTTTTGCGTCTGTTAGTATCGATTCTGCATCCCATTACAGCCACCGCGGCCTTCTAAATCCCTTATTCATTATGTTGTCTTAAATACAGAAATAAATACTGCGTTATGTGCCATCTTCGTTCAGTTCTTTAGAACAAAAAAACGTCTCACCATTAGAAATCTCGCCGCCATTCCACTCCGATATTTCCAATATGTTCTTACGTCCATACCTTTAAGAGTTAAGACGTTAAGAGTTGGCAGTACCCAAAAGCTAGAGATTAATTGGTATGATCATGCGGGTATGATCATGTCGACCGCCAGCTTCATTCTGGCGTATAAATCCAGGGGCAAAAGCACAGAGACAGGTCATAAGCAACTCCAGGAGTACACCTCGATCCCCATAGCTGCCATCGTCTTAATATTGCCTAACATCAGTAGATTACTCTTATTAACGCTATCACAACAAACCGAATATCCATATGTAATTTTTGGTCGGACTATCGTAGTATACAGACACATTGTTACCTACGGACAGTGTACTCAGTTCTAACCTACAATGTTCCTTGATCAAGAACAACACCTAGGTAATTGGCGTTAGTTCCATAACACTCAGTCGCGATGGCCCGAAGTCCTTAACAAAATAAAACTTAATGTTCCTTTGAAGTAAGGGATAGCTTCCCGCCTCTTTGTAAATTAGCACGCTTCTATATTTAAACTCACTCAATGGGACCTTCATTTAATAGACGAATCCGAATGTCAGCTTTTACTAGAGTTACACTGCAAGTTGGAGTTCACAAAAATGACGATGATAGTCGCGTGTTCTAACCATCATGCCACGTTCGAAGAAAAAACTGGTAGTCTAGCCACGCCCCCTTCTGGTACCTCCCATACCCATCTGGTACCGCCCACTTTAGGTATCTATCGTGCCCCAATTTCTTCATTTAGTAAAGCTTAAGCAGGATAACGTTTTACTGAAAAAACTGGATGTCTAGCCACGCCCCTCGCATATCAAACTGGTATCGCCCATTTTAGAAATCGATTTTTATTATTAATACACCCAACGTGATCGTGTCCAAATTCTGTATTTAATAAAGCTAAGGCAGGATATAGTTTTGATGAAAAATTCTAGAAGTCTCGATACGCCCCTTCAGGTACCTCCAATACAAATGTACTATTCCTCTCACTTTAGAAGTGGAGTAATAATATTAATACACTCAACGCGATCGTGCCAAAGTCTGCATTAGTAAAGCTAAAGCAGGATAAAGCTTTATAGAAAAAACTGGAATTCTAGTCACGCCCCATATGGTAACTGGCATATCCAGCTGGTACCACCCACTTTAGAAATCGATTATTATTATAAAAACACTCTATACAATCGTACCGAATTCTGTATTTTATTAAGCTATACCAAGTTTTGGAAAACAAATTGGAAGTCTAGCCATGCCTCTTCTTGTACCTCCCATACAAATGTTCCATTCCGCCCACTCCAAATTTCCCAAATATACATTAAGCGTGACAAATTCCCCTATACGATACTTACTATCTTCAAATCGATATTAATTTATTATGACATGTAACTTGACAAAACGAATGATGCAGAACTTCCTCTTTTTGGGGCTAATTTTACTTGCAGTTCTCAGAATTGAGTCCTAAAATAATGTGTTGTGCTGTGTTTGTTATCTGCTTTGTAATAACTGGGGGTTCAAATATAAATGACACTAGGTTTCAAATTCGGCTTCAATTTGTATCAAAAAGAGGATATAGCTTTCATTTATATATAAACAATATTTATTTTGCAGGTTTCGTTTACGTGGTACCCATTTCGATCTCCTCATCAGATACTTAGGAAGCATAATCAAAAATAAAAAATTCCTTTTTTGAATCAATAAAATTGGTCACAATAGATTCCATAGACTTTTTTCCACATAACCATTCTAGATTCTTGGTAACTTTCCTAAGTGCTTACCTTTCCTTGTACTTCGAGGTTATATCCCCCAAAAAATATAATACTTTATGAAACAACTTGCAACAACTGATAAAATCTCAACATTATGCTTTAACTAACAATACCCACTCCCATAATGTAATATCGACTAAATTCACAGAAAAATAAAAACTATTGACCTAAAAACTAACAGACAATAAACAGCTATGACTTTGCGACTACATTCACAACAAATTCGCCACTGATCAGTTCGTCAACAGCAAAACACAATCATCATGATCATGATCGTCATGATGATGATGAGCTTATATCACTTGAATTCGATTGATTTGAATTGAATACATACTTGAGTGCATATACTCTTAAATGTTGCCAAGAGCAAATGGTAGAGGTTTTTTTTGTTTTGAACAAATGAAACAAGTTTGTGACCGGTGTTTGTTTATTTTTTTCTGTTTTTTTTTTTCAAAGAATTAAATGACCATTAATTTGTCATTTATCATAATTCTTTGTCAATTACTGTTTTTTTTTTGTATCCAGCTAACAGACCCTCTGAGAGTTTAATCCGTCATTTCGTTGGGGCCATTATCACTTTTAAACTAGTCATATAAATGCATATCATCACTAAGGTCATTGAGAATAAAAAAGGGACTTGTTTCATTATGTTCTTGGTCGTCGTTACTATGATTTCTGTAGAATGACGACGACGGACAGATAGAAAACAAAGCAACAACAACTAACGATTACGTTAGCTTTACGTTATCGTTACGTTATGATGACATTTTGAGACATAAGAGTGTGTGTGTGTGCTTTATCAATAAAACGTATGCTAGATATAAAGTGTTGCCATCAGGTAATGTGTGTGGTAGGACTTTATGATCTTTAACAGATATTTACAGAATGTAATGTAATAGTTTTAAAGTATTTGTTTTTCGTACTTTTAGGGGTAAAAACAGCAAAAAGGAACACAACTGGTAAAATCACCCAAACCAAACATCTAAAGCAGTAGTGGGATACTGTAAGGTAAGGTAAGGTAAGGTAAGGTAAGGTAAGGTAAGGTAAGGTAAGGTAAGGTAAGGTAAGGTAAGGTAAGGTAAGGTAAGGTAAGGTAAGGTAAGGTAAGGTAAGGTAAGGTAAGGTAAGGTAAGGTAAGGTAAGGTAAGGTAAGGTAAGGTAAGGTAAGGTAAGGTAAGGTAAGGTAAGGTAAGGTAAGGTAAGGTAAGGTAAGGTAAGGTAAGGTAAGGTAAGGTAAGGTAAGGTAAGGTAAGGTAAGGTAAGGTAAGGTAAGGTAAGGTAAGGTAAGGTAAGGTAAGGTAAGGTAAGGTAAGGTAAGGTAAGGTAAGGTAAGGTAAGGTAAGGTAAGGTAAGGTAAGGTAAGGTAAGGTAAGGTAAGGTAAGGTAAGGTAAGGTAAGGTAAGGTAAGGTAAGGTAAGGTAAGGTAAGGTAAGGTAAGGTAAGGTAAGGTAAGGTAAGGTAAGGTAAGGTAAGGTAAGGTAAGGTAAGGTAAGGTAAGGTAAGGTAAGGTAAGGTAAGGTAAGGTAAGGTAAGGCCCAGCGTCGATCCAAGACCTCAAATATATAATTCGTGAGGCTAACGAGAACATAGGGCAGCCAGTTTCCGACTTTGTTATGGAAAATTTCATATAAAGAATACCTTACTGATGCTTTTTTGCATTATTACCGGCATACCTTCCATACCTTATATCAGCTCATTCGTTCTGATACCTCCCATACAATGTGACTTTTTTGGGGAAAATTAAACATTAATCCCATAACTTATAAATGGAAAACTGGGGAATATTTGAATTTGGACAGTTTGATTATCTTGTAATATAAGACAAAACCTCAGATCTGGCAACTTTGTGCCTCTGTTTTACATTTATATTCCAGTGCATGACTCGATGTCCGCGCCGCGTCTCGCATCGTATCTATGCAAACAATCACGTTATTGTTACGGTGTCGTTTGGCATATTGAATTAGTTTTTGTTGGCGTGGTTCATGTTGTTTTGCTACTTTGCCGCTCTACACTGCACCGATCGATTGGCGGCTTAAATTTCTATTAAAACAGAAAGCAACTACCACCACAACGACAAAAACAACAGCGACAACATTGCAATACAATAAACTCCAGAAGGAGGCACACAGAGGAGAAGGTGATAAATATTAGTTGTTGCTTGAAACGTCATGGCGCATAACTGATTAATGCGTGAGGCGACAATGAACATAAACTAGTACTCACTTGCACAATTGTAGACTCACGCATACTCACATCACACCACTCGCTCAACACGTCGACGAGCAAACTCTCAGCAATGAGATGGGAACACGTTCGTGGTGTACCAAGAAATATGAAATGATATTGAAAAACAACAACAATAAAATATGCAAAAAGTGCATGAGGTAATAATAGCAGCAACACTGATAAACAACAACAATGAGAACAACGTCACTAGTAATAAGTAAACGGATTTTGTATTACTCAAAGAGCAAGCGGCGCGCGCAATGACAAAAACAACAGCAAAAGCAACAGCTACAGCTTCAGAAGAGGTAAAAGTAATCAAAAGACTTAAGACACAAACGTTGAAAAACGATAAACCAGATTATTTCATATTTAACCCATGTTTGTGCAGAAATTGTTGCAGGCACAGCGAATAGTTAAACACAGTTTTATGAAGAGTACAGTAGAATATTGTAAAAAAAATATTGCATCGGTTAAGAACATATTTTTATACATGTAAGAAAATTATATAGAGAGCAATTTATTATTAACAAAATTAATAATTTAGTATGTACAAAACACAAAATACCAAAAAAAAAATTCAACAACAACATATATATACAAACATAATTAGATAATATTACTTACTTACTTAGCTGGCACTTCTTTGCAATCCCATTGGAATATATACCGCTCGTAGAAAAATATTATAAACGCTTTGATCTTCTGCGCTTCTTCTTCACATAGTCACACCAAGCTCTGTAAGGTTCTCAATTACCTGGTCTTTCCAAAGGAGTTTTGGTCGCCCTCTTCTGCGCCGTCCATCGAGTTCATTGTCGAAGACTTTTCGAGCTGGAACATTTTCGTCAATGCGTACAACATGACCTAGCCAACGCAACGGCTGCAACTCATGATTCATACAACGCCGATACTCTCCATTAACGGTGATGGGCCCATATATTTTACGGAGTATTATTCTCTCGAATACTGCAAGAACCGACTTATCCGCTTGTGTCATAACCCAGGATTCTAAACTATACATTAAACAGGTAGAACCAGTATCTGGTATAGCTAGATTTTTGTTCGTCAAGAGAGGGCTCTGTAATTGAATCGCTTGCATAGTCCATAGTAGCATTTATTAGCAAGCAGGATTCTTCTCCGGATTTCGTGGCTGACATTATTTGTTTTGTTGATGGCGGAGCCTAGGTAGATAAAATAATCTACCACCTCGAAATTTTAGTTGTCAATGTGCACGCAGTTTCCTAAACGAGTAGATTCTTTGTTCGTTGAAACTAATAACTTCGTTAGACCCATTTTCGCTGATTTCTTCTGTATACCTGAGAAGGCTGCAGTCACATCCTGCAGTTTTCGACCGATGATGTCGAGTAATTTCTGCCGTATCGGGCTTTAACGTCGACGAAAAGATAATACGTGTCGACCTGTTTCTCTTGGATCTTTTCCTGGATTTGCGGAAGTGTGAATATCTGGTCAGTTGTTGATTTTCCAGGTCTAAAGCCACACTGATAAGGCCCGATCAGGTTGGATAACACTGGCTTTAGTCTCTCACATAGCACACTCGACAGGACCTTATATGCGATGGGTAAAAGGCTGATCCCGCGGTAGTTGGAGCACACACTTGGGTCACCTTTTTTCAGCACAGGACATAATACGCTTAAGTTCCCATCGTCGGGTTTGCACTCTTTAAGCCAAACCGTACGTAGGGGCTGGTACATGCTCGTTATCAGCTCCTCGCCACCGAACTTGAAGAGCTCTGCCGAAAGTTTTTCGGCACCGGCTGCTTTATTGCTTTTCAGCCGCGATATTGCTCTTCTTACCTCGGCTTAACTTAGTGGTGGGCACTTTAAGCCGTCGTCAACAATCGGCGTGATACCTTCACGTGCGCTGCCTTTTGGAACCAGCAATTGCTGGAAGTGTTTTCTCCATATATGCAGCACACTCTGCGTTTCTGTAACCAGATTTCCATCCTTGTTCTTACAGGAGGGGAGCCCATTAGCGTAGCCTTTTGTTTGTACTTTCTGGTAAAATTTTCGGACCTCACCTCTATCCCTGTATCTCTCTATACCCTCGTTGTCTCGTTTCTTTATTTGACGTTTTTTTTTGCGCTAAAATAGCTGTCTCGCCTGTTTTACTGTCTCCTTGTGCCGTTCCCTTACAGCACGGGTTACAATTGGCTGCAGCGTTGCCCTATAAGCGGCATCCTGTTTCTCAAACGCTATTTGGCATTCTTCTTAGTACCAGGATTCGTCTGAGTGCCGTTTTTCATATCCTAGCACGGTTGTTGCGGTGGTTGCCATGGAATGCGCAATATGCTGCCATTGTGTATCGGGAACGTCAGAAGTAGAGGCGTTGTGTAGTAGTAGTTAGGAGAGCTAGTTGGAGTAGGCAGTGGCTATCTCTGTGGTTTGCAACTTCGCGATGTCCAGCTTTCTTTTTGTTTGGTTACGTGCGTTTTTCGCTCTGCTCAATCCTGTGCGCACCTTGTCTGCAATCAGGCAATGATGCGAGCCAATATTAGCACCACGGATCACACGCATGTCCATGACACTAGATGCATGCCTGCCATCAATTACCACATGATCGATTTGATTTTTGGTGTTTTGATCGGGGGATAGCCAAGTTGCCTTGTGGATATATTTGTTCTGGAATCTGGTTCCACTCACTACCATGTTCCTTCCCGCTGCGAAGCTAACCAGCATAAACCCGTTGTGTGACGTCTCGGTATGCAGGCTGAATTTACCAATCGATGGACCAAGAACATCTTCGCTTCCTATTTTGGCATTAAAGTCTCTTAGAACAATTTTAATGTCGTGGCCAGGGCAGCGGTCGTATGTTTCCTCTAGGCGCTCGTAAAATGTATCTTTAATGTCGTTGTCTTTATGTTTCGTCGGAGCATGAACACAAATCAGCGTGATGTAGAAATATTTCGCCTTGATGCGAATTGCGGCTATTCAATCACTAACAGGATTGAATCGAGAGACAAGATGTCTGAGTCTCTCGTCAACTACAAATCCACATCCAAATTAGTGCTTTTCGGCATGGCAGCTATAGTAAATGTCGCAATTTTTTCATCGCGAGCATCCTTGTTCTATCCATCTCATCTCCAGGATGGCGGTGATGTCAGCCTTATATTTTTTGAGGACATCCGCCAGTCGGATAGTGGCACCTTCTCTATAGAGAGTCCTGCCGTGGTGCCGTTACAGGTGCTTATCCTTAAATCATGGTCCTTATTTCGTTTGCATGGGGTCGTCAACATTTGGGGGGTTCCGCTTGTTACATTTTCTTTGTCGTGTTTTCATAGCCAGTAAAGGACCTGAAGGTGGGTGGCTGTCAGCCGCTGTCCATGATAAAAAATATCACGAACACCGTTTCTCAGGTGCCAGCACGACGAACGTTGTGCGTCGGCTTGAGATGCAAGCATCACTTTACATCCCCAATGGGATTATATTACAGCATTTTTTTTTTGGTATAAGACACTGATTCCGCAGAAAGGTTACTTACTTACTTAATTCCCTTTACAATGAGGTATGGAATAGCTTCCCGTGCATAAAGTTTATTGTCAAAAATATTAACGTTTAAATATTTAAAGAAAACTTAGAAAATTTTATATAAGCTGTAGGTGTTGTAACTCTAACTTAGATATAACTTGATTAGTTATACTAAACTCATCTAATACAAAGTGTCCTAACGACCTCACCTATGTTTACACGCAATGTAGGGCGCTTAGCCAACCGAAACATGCCATGCACATTCCATTATACGAACTCGTATCAAAGTCACATCTTGAGTGGCTAGAAATGGGTTAAGCCTTCGCCTATTGTAAACGGTGTTAGTTTGGCTGGCAAAGTTGTTATTGTTGGGCTTTCTTCTTTGTACCCAGTGGTTGCTCTTGTATTGGTATAATGTGGACATACTAACGTATGTGCTACCAGATGATAGTAGCGGTAATTGAAATGTAACGGTAAATAATGTAAGTGGAGTAAAGGTGAATTAATAGTTATGCCAAAGATGTGAATAACAAAAGAGATCTTTGCAGCTACTGCGGCTGTAACAGGGTCTTCCCGGCCATATCTGCCACGAGACATCTAGGCAGGGAAAAGCTCTCGCAACAGCAAAGCTATTTAGCAAATGGAATCATAGTAATGGAAATATTAAATATCTATTAAGAGCTCTCTTTTTTTGCTACTCTCTTTATGATCTCGTTGTTGTGATACAAACTCTAATGAGTTTGAATGACGGCAAATATTTAAGATTTCAAGTTATCAAACATCAGCTGGCTTTGGAACACAGCGTCTAAGTTCTGGTGAAAAGAAAACCAATAGCTGATTCTTTTGACAGATGATTGAAAGGAATTTGTGTGACTAGGATGACAAAAAAAAAACAATTTTAATTAAAATATCTCTTGCACATTAATGATTGACAATTGTCAATGGGATTGTATATGTGTGTCCTAATATGGAAGGAAATTAATTGGTGGCCATGTTTTATCCTCTAGCAGAAATTTAGACTAAGTAAAACCAGGAAAGTTTAGTTACTAAACGATAATATTGCCAATGATTTAGATTGACGGTAGTTCAATCAGAACTGACTGGATATTACATCACTTGAATTTGAAATAAAACAAAAATTCTTCCATAACGGAATAAGTTAGGCAATTAAAGCCAACATATCAAGTTTTTAAGATACCTGCATTTATAGAACACATAAAATTCGCATTTATTGAACTAAAAAATCATCTAATATACCAAATAAACTAACACCTAAATTTAAATTTTCCTATTTTCCTATAAAAATTGTGTCTATGTGCAAAAGTATAACACATTTGCATCGAATATTTGCCGTTAATCATTCTCTACTTTAAGTTGAATCTAATTAATTCTATACCACAGTGAACGGCATTGCAACCTCCATATTTGGTAGACAAATCGAAGTAACACCATACCACCTTTCGCCAGACCAAACCCTTATGTACAAACATGGCCAACAGCCATATTTTTTTGTATGGGGTTCGGTCAACAACTGTAAGACGCAGCAGTGTTAACTTGCAGACCAAGCCCATTTTTTCGGATTTTCTGTATTTCAATTAACTGCAAAGTAAATCAGTGTTTCAATGACGTTCGCCTCAGATTTGTGAGGTTTGCAAACAGATATGGTCGTTTTGTCTTGTTTTATTTTGAAACTATAAATATACATACTATATCCATAAGTATTGAATACAATCGAGTCACAACATAACAAAAACAAGTTTCTTTAGATTTTGTTTTCCTTTTGATGGAATTTATCATGATTTTATGTCATATTACTTTATGAAATCATTGTCGGCAGCGACAAAATATTATTAATATAATATTTTCGAGGACGATTTATAAGGATTTTTGTGGTCTTGTGAGAATTGTAATATAAGAGACAAGAGAATTAATAACTTGGCTTTTGCGGAAGTTTTAATTGAAATTTGTTATGGATTTTGACGCTTTCAAACGAAAGACTTAAGAAACGAACTTGATAAGTTTTGTATTTTGTTATTTGACGATAAGTTATTATTCAGTTGACATTAAACTGAAACAAAGGCTAAATAAAAGAAACACTCAATATATTGAGCGTAGTTTTCGATTGACGTCAAAGATTTTTATAATTTCATATTAGTTGGACAGGTATGAAATAGCAAATTATTCCAATGCATTTAAAAGATTTTGTGTTGTATAATTATGAAGGTATAAAAATAAACATTTATGCCACATTGTGTTCATTTATATTCAGAATATTTAGGACTTATATTTGAGTAAATTTTTAGTCAAAATATATCTTATATCATAAAGTATTGTTTGTGATATATCCAGCTTAGTGCAATAATGAGGTGGAATTATTCACCTTTTCTAAGGACTTAAGTTCAGATTTAGTTGAAACGAAAATTTGTTTTAATGAAAACGTAATTAATATCACCCATTTTTTCGAATTAACGTTTAAACCATATTGAAATATGTCAAGTCCCAAAATTTTCGACCCATCCTGGATTTTGATGGCTTTCGATTTTTATGAAATTTAACACTTATATTCTCCTCGTTGCCGCCGATACAGTGTCGTTTGTTTTAGGTCGAAACTCCTCATGTTTCATGTTTTATAGCTGTCTTAATTTGGCCATCTAAAGCAGTTTTGTGAAAAGATAGCTTAGTTCATGTTGGAGTAACTTTTAAACGCAACATCGAATTAAGACGACCATGGTACCACCTGATGTCAGCCTTATATTTTTTGAGGACATCTGCCAGTCGGATAGTGGCACCTTTTATATAGAGAGTCCGGACGTTCCAAGTCCATATCTTTAAATAATGATCCTTATTTCCTTTGCGAGGGTCGTCAACATTTGGGAGGTTCAGTTTGTAACTTTTTCTTTGTCGTGTTTTCACAGCCAGTAAAGGACCTGAAGGCGGGTGGCTAGCCCAACCATCAGTATTCATCGCTTACTACCAACCAACATTACGTGGCCAGGAGATGAGATGGACAGGACAAGGATACTTGTGAGAATTGTAATATAAGAGACAAGAGAATTAATAACTTGGCTTTTGCGGAAGTTTTAATTGAAATTTGTTATGGATTTTGATGCTTTAAAACGAAAGACTTAAGAAACGAACTTGATAAGTTTTGTATTTTGTTATTTGACGATAAGCTATTATTCAGTTGACATTAAACTGAAACAAAGGCTAAATAAGAGAAACACGTTCCAAGTGCATATCCTTAAATCATGTTCCATGGTTTCGTTTGCGGGGATCGTCAACATTTGGGGGGTTCAGTTTGTTATTTTTTTTTTGTCGTGTTTTCATAGCCAGTAAAGGACCTGAAGGCGGGAGGCTAGCCCAACCATCAGGATTCATCGCTTACTATCAGCCCACATTACGTGGCCAGGAGATGAGATGGACAGGACAAGGATACTCTAAATATTTCTACATCACGCTGATTTGTGCTCATGCCCCAAAGGAAGATAAAGACGATGAGATTAAAGTTGAATTTTACGAGCGCCTAGAGGAAACATACGAGCGCTGTTGTGGGAGATATGATGTTCTTGGTCCATCGATCGGTAAATTCAGCCTGAATACCAACACGTCAGACAACGGGTTAAGGCTGGTTAGCTTCACAGCGAGAAGGTACATGCTAATGGGTGGAACCAGATTCCAGCACAAAGATATCCACAAGACAACTTGGCTATCCCCCCCATCAAAACACTAAAAATCAAATCGATCATGTGGCAATTGATGGAAGGCATGCATCTAGTGACGTGGATGTGCGTGTGATCCGTGGTGCTAATATTGGCTTGGATCATTACCTGGTTGCAGCCACGGTACGCACAAGATTGAGCAGAGCGAAAAACGCATGTAACCAAACACGAAGAAAACTGGACATCGCGAAGCTACAAACCCCAGAGATAGCCACTGCCTACTTCAACCAGCTCTTCCAACTTTTACGACACAACGCCTCTACTTCTGACGTTCCCGATACACAGTGGCAGCATATTTCGCATTCCGTGGCAACCGCCGCAACTACTGTGCTAGGATATAAAAAACGTCGCTCAGACGAATCCTGATACGATGAAGAATGTCGCATAGCGTCTAAGGAACATGATGCTGCTTATAGAGCAACGCTACAGCTACTTGTAACCCGGGCTGTTAGAGAACGACACAAGGAGACACTAAAACAGGCGAGACAGCTATTTAAGCGAAAAAAAAGTCAGATGAAAGAACGGTAGAATGAGGATATAGATCGATACAGGGATAAAGGTGAGGCCCTAAAATTTTACCAGAAAGTCAAAGCAAAAGGCTACGGTAATGGGCTCCCCTCCTGTAAGGATGGAAATCTGATCACAGAGACGCAGAGTCTGCTGCATATATGGAGAGAATACTTCCAGCAACTGCTGGTTCTAAAAGGCAGCGCACGTAAAGGTATCACGCCAATTGTCGACGACGGCTTAGATTGCCCACCACCAAGTCCAGCCAGGGTAAGAAGATCACTATCACGGCTGACCAATAATAAAACAGCCGGTGCCGACGGACTTCCTGCAGAGCTCTTCAAGTCCGTTGGTGAGGAGCTGATAACGAGCATGCACCAGCTCCTACGCACGGTTCGGCTTAAAGAGTGCATGCCCGACGATTTAAATTTTAGCGTGTTATGCCTTGTGCTGGAAAAAGCTGATCCATTGTGTGCGCCAACTACCGCGGGATCAGCCTTTTACCCATCGCAAATAAGGTCCTGTCGAGTGTACTATGTGAAAGACTCAAACCAGTATTATCCAACCTGATCGGGCCTCATCAGTGTCGCTTAAGACCTGGTAAATCAACAACTTACCAGATATTCACACTCCCGCAAATCCAGGAAAAGACCCAAGAGAAATAGATCGACAGGTACCATCTTTTCGTCGACTATAAAGCTGCCTTCGACAGCCCGATACGGCAGAAATTACTCGAAGCCATTGCTGAGTTTGGTATTCCAGCAAAGCTGATACGCCTATGCGGAATGACGCTAACTGACACGAAGTCTTTAATGAAGATTGGCAAAGAACTTACGGAGCCATTCTATGCCAGACGAGGACTTAAACAAGGCGACTGCCTATCGTATGATCTTTTCAACATAGTGATGGAGATGATAATGAGGAAAGCTGGTAGATAATTTTATCTACTTAGGCTCCGCCATCAACAAAAGAAATAATGTCAATCTAGAAATCCGGAGAAGAATCTTGCTTTCCAATAAATGCTATTATGGACTAAGGAACCGATTCAATGACAGAGCCCTCTCTCAACGAACAAATATCCAGCTATACCAGATACTGGTTCTACCTATCTTGATGTATGGTTCATAATCCTGGGTTATGACATAAGCGGATGAATCGGTTCTGGATGTATTCGAGAGGAAAATACTCCGTAATATATATGGACCCATTAGGTTTCGTCTCTCACAGTCTCACTGACGAGTGTCAAAAGTACGTTTCAAAAAGTCACCACGTGGAAGTAGCGAGTTCGCAGTAGTACCACGAACACGGAGCTCTGTGAGTAGACTTGAAGTGTAATTGACAAGGATCACTATTCTGGGTTTGCCAAGTTAAACCTATCAAAAGCTTTAGCATCACACTTCCAAAGCCCAATAACTACTCTCCCAAATTGCTTTAACCAATAGTAGAAGTGTTTTTAAAGCATTGACCTTTACGTTATATGTAAAAACAAAAAGCTGTAGCTAAAGTCTTAATTGCCAAATAACACGATTTTTGCACATTTTTCCTTTTGTTTTTGATTGATATAATTTTTTTGTGTCGAGAAAACAAAAACCATTTTCAAATGTTTTACAGATCATTCAAGATTTTGCACAAGAAATTTGTCTCTGTCACGCATAAATGGCGCGTTGTCTTTCAAACACCATCGAAAAAGTTCAGTGATCTTATGTATAAAAATGTGTAAAAGCGAAAAATTGCTTTCAAATTGTATACATTCTTTTTTAACCCACAAATGGGAGTTGATCGTTTTAATAACCATTATATGGAAGTGATTGAAGATGTGAGGCTTCCAGTAAGCGAATTAATGGGTGAGCTGTAAAGAACGGTTTACGTCATATCTATACGCAGTGGGTTGAAAATGATGTGAACTCTCTATCTCGACTCCTCACGTGTCCTTTTCGTTATTATTTTGAGAAAAGTCAAAAATGAACCATAAAATGGGACTTTACAACATTTTAATGTTTGACAAAAATGTTGCTCAGGAAATTCTACCTTTGATACTTTAAGACCTAAATACGACATCTTCTTGTTTTACTAATAATTTTTATACCATCACCCATAGGGATGTGAGGGTATATATCAATTGATACGAAAAAAAGTGTAACGCATTAAAGGAGATGAGTTAGACCCCAAGTATCTTAAAACCAAATTCGTTTCAGGACTATTTAAGACGATTGAGCTATGTCCGTCTGTCTGGCTGGATGGCTGGCTGGCTGGCTGGTCAGCAGGATAACTCGAGTAAACCTTAACGAATCGGTGTGAAAATTTACCAGTATTTATATTTTTCAAAACGAACTTATGGGATTGTAAATGGGCAAAATAGCCCCACCCCTTCTGGTACCTCCCATACAAAATTACCTATTTTTGGATAATTTATATTTCTTTCATAACTTCCAAACGGATGATCGTAGGATATTTGAATTTGGTCAGTTTATTTATCTTGCAAAAGAAGGCAAAACCCCAGAAAACCTAACTATTTGACACACCCCTTCTGGTGTCTCCCATACAAATGACCGAACTCACCACCATAGTCTTACAAACATATCTATTTTGTAAGTAAACCGAATTCACTCAACTTTTGAGTATGATGTTCGTTTGTGAAAATGGGACTCAGAAATGAATATGGACTATATAGGTTTACGCCTTCTGGTACCTCCCATACAAAATGACCTATTTTTGGAAAATTAATATTTCTCCCAGAACTTCCAAACGGACTCTTGAGAGGTAATGAAAATTGGTCGATTAATTTATGTTGTTATAGGGGGTAAAACTCCAGAAAAACCAACTATTTGACACACCCCTTCTAGTTGGTTAATTTATATTGTGATAGGAGGCGAAACCTTAGAAAACCTAACTATTTGACACACCCCTTCTGGTACCTCCCATACAAATGGCCGAACTCACCCCCATAGTCTCTCATACATATTTTTTTTTGTAAGCACACTGAATACTGTCAAATTTTTCGTAAGTTGTACGTATGAAAATTAGAGTCAGACATGAATAAGGACTGTATCGACTCACCCCTTTTCGTACCCCCAATCAAAATTACCTTTCTTTGAAACATTAATATTTCTCCCATAAATTCCAAACCGGCACATATACCTTCTCCACAAATAAGCCAAGTTTTAGACGATTTTGCACCACAAGCAGGGAAAAAATTATACATATGTAATTTTATTTTAATTAAAAATTTCATAATTTCAATAACTCAGGACTTCAACAATATCTTATATTGGGTGATGGTATTTATCAGTCAGTTTACCTGACTGAAATTTCTTCACTGGTTTTAGTTAATTTTAAGTCCCAACAACTTTTGATATGCGTATAGTTTTTACGCGAACCTTTCTCTAATGGCTCTATGACTAACCATCAAATTTACAGTTTCTTCAGATCATTATCTCATTCACTGCTATGGGTGTTATGCAAACATAATATTCTATTCTTTGACAAATTATTGTATTGTTAAACATAGTTCTTCTCATCAATCTTATGTCGTCGTGCAAATCCATAAAACAAAAGACTTAGGAAACAAACATTTTTTGCAAGTTTTGCTTAAGTTAAAATTTTAATCAACAACATAGTACAAGAGCAACACTAATCAAGTGCTAGAACATCACAGTGCCATTTTAATGTTATTGTTTTAATTTTCCAGCTTGATGATGTTGTGCTTTAAAATAGAAACAAAAACCTACGTATTAGAATAACAAAATGTTAACCGTCATTTCCATACAATTAATTTTGTATGGCCCTCTCTCTTTCTCGCCCCCTCTGATCATTCTTGCTTTATAGTCGCCATTAAAGAAACTGTGCTAAACAATACATAATCCATTGAAATCATTACAGTATATTGTACAAACAAAGCATCTTCAATGTGTCTAATCAAATGCTATTTATAAGAGATGTTCAGAGGAGCTAAGGCTAAAGAGAATGAAAATGAGAATGAATAGAAAAAAAAAACAGCCACCATCATCGTCACTCGAAACAGCAGCTGATTGTCATTTGATAATGTGAAAAAACGTTTAAAACTAAATTTAAATTCTAAACAAGCTAATGATCGATATCATCACCGACTTCATCATGATCGCCTTCAACAGCCGCAGCCACATCAATCCCTCGTTTAGCTTGGTGAAATGTAAGCGTTTTCCATTGTCGTTGGAAATGTTTACTGCTTGCATTCATTCAAGTTCGGCATTTAAGTAAAACCCCTAGAGGTGTTAAAATCCTAATAAAAGGCAGTAGAAATTTACTCGTGTACGCCCGCCAGTTCAGAACATCAGAAACGTTTAAATAATTTAGAACTAATACTCGTATCTCGTGTTTAACTATTTGAATATATTTACGTAGCATTTAAATGCTCAATGATTGTGTTTGTACAGAAGAGGCGGTGGTGGTTACAATAATCAGCACGAAGATGGCTATGATGATCATCAAGATGATGATGACAATGAGGATAATGATGAGGCTGACGTTGAAGGAGAAATGTTTCACTTACAATGTAACAGGTTTCTGCCAAGTTGTTTCTTTTCTAATGTTGTTGTTTTTTTTTTGGTCTGTAGCCAAACTGTATTGTTAGTTAGTTTTCTTCTTCTACTGCCTATGTATGTTAGTGTTTATGTGTTACTTGCCTACCGAAAACTACCTGTTTTGAGTTGTTTTGTTTTTGCTCTGGTATTGTATGCCCAGTTACAAACATTTAGTGTAAGGTTGCTGTGGTACACTATAGCATGTCAGTGTGCACGGAGTCATACGTATGTAACAGCTATGGAAAGGTGTGCATGGCTAGTTGTTTTGTTCTACTATCTATATATAAAAGGCTTGGGTGACTAACTGATTACTACCCAGCCCAAACGGCTTAAGCTAGAACTGTGAAATTTAGAATGTAGGTTCATTTTATGACGTAGGCGCGCACTAAGAAGTGATTTTTAGAAATTCTAATAGGCGTGGCACCGCCCCATACAACTGGATTTTTAAAATAGATGTATCTTTTAAACCATTATAGGTATGAAGTCGATATTTGGTACGTATATCGGTCATATAAGAAAAAATACTTTGTTTGTGGAAAGAAGGCAGTGCCACACCCCTTTTTTTAAAATAGTTTTATTGGCCAAATAAATGGACCGATTGCAATCATTTTTATAATCTACATATTTGATATTGTTTGGGTTAAATGACTATAGATATGAAATTTGGGGTGGTTGTACCATTTTCGTGTAAATGTCAGCGAAGAATGCTTTTTTGGAAATTCGTACTTTAAGGTTTAAAAATTAACAATTACTTCTACCATCTCCCAGATCAATTGGCTAAAGCTATAATCGCGAAAATGCATATGGGTATGCTCGATATCAAATAGATTAAAGGATATTTTCGAAATCCGATGATTCTGGGTAAAAAAATCGAAAACTTATATAATCATGATAATTTATATGGACTTGCTCCCTGTAGAATTGGGATGAAGCAATGATGGTTTTTGAAATTCGTACTTTTTAGGTTAAAAAAGGATAAATCTGGTACAAACGGCTCCAGATATAGTCTAAGTGAATATTTTAGTTGCGCGATATGAAGTAATTTTTCGAAATTCGTTCTTTAGGTGTAAAAATACCGAAAAAGGTATGAAACTGGTACTATGGCCCAGACCAAATGCATATGCTTTTATGTATTTATTTAGCATTGCCCCCTATAGAATTAGGGAGCCGCCAGATGGGTTTTTTAGAGATTCGAACATTTGGATGTAAAAAAGGCCGACGGGGATAAAACTGGTACCGTCACCCAGAGCAAAGGGCTTAAGCTATAATTGAATATGGACATGCTACCTATAGAATTATAAGGGGTACCAGTCAATTTTAATTGTGCGATACGAATGTATGTTTTGAAATTCGTAGTTTTAGGGATACTAAGGGAACACAGCGGTACAATCACTCAGACCAATGGGATAAAGCTAAATTAACATAAATGGGGTGTTCATTAGTCTTATGAAGCGTTTGCATTTTACCTGTATTGCTTAAATTCTTAAGAAGATATATTGTAGGTACAGGTGAAGCAACGCGACCCAGGATAGCTAGTCTTTGTATAAACTAGCTGAATCTGCAGTAAACAATATTTATACCATCACCCTTAGAGATGAGGGTATATATAATTTGATACGAGAAAAAAAGTAACGCATTAAAAGAGACGAGTTAGACCCCAAGTATCTTAAGGCCAAATTCGTTTTAGAACTTTTTAAGACGTTGGAGCTATGTCCGTCTGTCCGGCTGGCTGGATGGCTGGTGAGCAGGATAACTTGAGAATACCTTAACTGATCTGTATGAAAATTTACTATTGCTAATATTTTCCAAAATTAAGTAATGGAATTGTAACTGGCAGATTGAATATAGTCAATATTGGTTGACCCCTTCTGGTACCTCCCATACAAAGTGACCTATTATTGGAAAATTACTATAACGGGAATGAGGGGGATAATGAAATTTGTTCGGTGAATTTATTTTGTGATAGGAGGCAAAACCTCAGGAAACATAACTATTTGACATGCCCTTTCTGGTACCTTCCATACATATGACAGAATTGACCATCATGGCTTTTTATACATATACTAGCTTTCCCGGCTCGCGTTGCTTCACCCGTACTTACAATGAACCCTTTTATGACTTTAAGCAATATAGGTAAAATGCCAACGCTTCATATGGCAAACGAATACTCCATTTATGTGATTGTAGCTTTATCCCATTGGTCTGAGTGATTGTATCGCTTTAGTTAATTTTTATGAATTTTAAATAATATATCGTCCCCTTAATATAACAATAGTGTATGTGCTCATATATTTTTATTGCATATTTAGAATCTCCACCATTGATTCTATGCCTGGTCAAAATTTCGTCAAAATCTACTTCCACGAAGTGAGTCAAAAGGTCATTGGAAAAAGTAGTCTATAATTTCTTCTTCGAAAATTTCATAGACATCCGATTTGACGAAAACTTTAAACTCGATTTTCTCAAAACACCAAAAAAATTATAGACTATTGTTTTATTAAGGGGACGATATATTCGTATCGCACATCTAAAATGGAATTTTGAAAAACCCCATTCGACAGTTCTCTAATTCTATAGGAAGCAATTCTATATACATTTTCGTAACTCTACCTTTAGGTATTTGATCTAGGTGATATCATCAGTTGTATCCCTTTTTCGGTATTTTTACAACTTATGAACGAATTTTAAAATTACTTCACATCGCACAATTTTTGAGACTATACCTTTAGCCGTTTATTACCAGTTTTGTCCCTTTTCAGTCCTTTTTACCCCAAAAAGGTAAGAATTTCGAAATCCCTCCTTGCTTCGTTCTAATTTCATAGGGAGCAAGCCTATATAACTTATCATGATTACATCATTAGCCGTTTGGTCTGGGCGATAGTAACATTTTGTATCCCTTTTTCGATTTTTTTACCCAGAAACATCGGATTTAAAAAAAAATACTTCAATCCAATTTGATAGTAAGCTTTTCCGTATCAATTTTCGCGATTATACCATTAGCCGATTGGTTTAGGTGATGGTACAACTTATTGGTAATTTTTAATCCATAAAAGTACGAGTTTCCAAAAATCTGTTCTTAGCTGACGATTACTCGAAAAGGGGAACAACCATCCCAAATTTCATCATCCTATCTACAGACAGTAGATTTATTTTTAATTTAAATTTTTTGAATTATTTAAATTAACAATTTAAATATATATGACCGACGTAACAATTATTTCAAAAGGGGCGTGAACCTGCCCATTTTCCCGCGAGACGTAATCCCCCATGTACCATTTACATATGTAGCAAATCTCATCTTCATACCTTTAATGACTCGCGAAATATGACCGATTGAATTTTCGGTTTGTGTGGGCGGTGCCACGCCCCTTTGTCTAAGTATGTTTTCATGTAGCCTATGATAGAGACCCTACGGATAGTACTACGCAGTGAAAATTGCATTGCAATCGGTCCATTTAAATCGTCCAGATAACGATTTTTCAAAAGGGGCGTGGCACCGCCCATTTTTCATCGAGACGTAATCCTCTATGTATCAGTAACATATGTAGCAAATCTCATCTTCATACCTCTGATGGCTCTTGAGATAGATGGAGGCCCTATGGACTGTATCACACATAGAAAATTCAATTGCAATCGGTCAATTTATTTGGCCAAAATACCAATTTTTAAAAAGGGGTGTGGCACCGCCCACTTTTCGCAAACAAAGTATTTTTTTTTATACGACCGACATACATACCAAATCTCGACTTCGTACCTATAATGGTTTAAAAGATACAGCCATTTTAAAATTCCAGTTGTATGTGGCGGAGCCACTCCCATTTTACCCCCTTGCAGTCCGAATTTCCAAAAATCCCTTCTTAGTGGGCGCCTACGTCATAAAAGAAACCTACATTACAAATTTCACCGTTCTAGCTTTAGCCGTTTGGGCTGTGGCGTGATCAGTCAGTCACCCAAGCCTTTTATATATATAGATTTTTTGTAAGTACACTGAATTCAGTAAAATTTTGCGTAAGTTGTACGTTTATGAAAATTTTCAATCAGAAATGATAATGAGGCCATACAAAATGACCTATTTTTGGGAAATTTCTTTTTCTCCCATATCTTCCAAACCCCCACCTGGGGTATAACAAAATTTGGTCGGTTAATTTATCTTGGAATAGGAGCTTAAACCTCAGAAAACCTAACCATTTGACACACTCTTTTTGGTACCTCCCAACAAATAAAAAAACATAATAACGTAAAATCTTTTTTTGTATTTACACTTATTTTAGTCAAGTTTTGCCAAGGTAAAAGTTTATTGAACGTTGATTAATTCAATAACTCAAGATTTAAACAATATCTTATATTGGTTGATGGTATTTATCAGTCAGCTTAGCAAACTGAAATTTCTGTACTGGTTAGCGAAGTGGTTTTCCCTCTTAATCTCCCAGACTAGATTAATCCACTTGAGACATTACCCAGGATTCTGCGCTATAGAGCAAGATAGCTAGGATCAGTGTCCGGTAGAATTGTATCTTTGTTCCTTGAGAGAGGGCTTTCTCATTAAATCGCTTGCTTAGCGCATAGTAGTGACAGTTAGCGATCAATACTCTTCGCTTGATTTCCAGGCTGATATTATTATTTTTATTTACGGTGAAGCCAAGGTAGACAAAGTAATCTACTACTTCAGAGTTATAGTTCTCAACGTTCACGCAGCGTCCCAAACGAGTAGACTCTTTGTTCATTTAAGCAAAAAACTTGGTTATGTCCTCATTTAGCACCAGGACCCAGATCTGTTGACTGTTTCTCAATGCTTGGAAAGACCGCAGTAACATCCAGTATTTCACGACCAATGATCTCTATGTTATTGGCAGAGAGAGCAGCATGCGACTTTTGCCAACTATGGTAACCTTCGTGTTTACTGCAGCCTTTCGCATGATCATCTTCCTTATGATGTTAAATAGATTGCATGGCAGACTTTCGTCTTGTCTAAAGCCTCGCTTAGTAAAAAATTGCTTTGTCAGGTTTTTGTCATTTTTTCACTGAAGACTTTGTAACAGTCAGTCTAATCGTGCAAAGTCGTATCGGATTCGCGGGGATATCAAACTCAGCCTTAGCATTTAGTAGTTTATGTCGAATCAGACTGTCGAATGCAGCTTTGTAATCGATAAGCTAATGGTAGGTATCGATTTACATTTCTTGGGTCTTCTCAAGGATTTGCTAGCAATCTGCCCATAGCTGTTCGTTTGTGATGATGTTTGGCTAGAATATTCTTAGTATGCGATAAAGGCAGCGATTGATGAATACTTGTTCTGCATTTATGAATTCTAGCACTCACACCCATAAAGTGCTACTGATTTCACACAACTGTTGAATATGTTTATTTTGGTGCGTCTAGAGATGTGGGAGGACTTCCAACAATTTTTGAGTTGGCAGTAAGCGTGTCTTGGCCTATTTAAGCGATTTGCAACATCTTCTCTTATTCCTCCACTTGTTGTTATAATGCTACCCAGGTAGCAGAAAGATTGTACATCTTTGATCTGTTGATGTTGTAAAGTGAATTGTCTTCGTTTTTGGAATGTTTATTCTGACACCGCAGTTTTTAGCTCTGGCTTCGATTTTATTTAGTTTTGACTTCATGTCGCCAAAGCTATTCGATAGCAAGCAAATGTCGTCTGCGTAGTCCAAATCTTTTAGACGGCCGTTTAAGCGCCATGTGATGCCTCTAGGGGCATAATGTTGTCGAGGACTACGTTGCATTGCAGGGGAGATAGTGGACATCCCTGCCGCGCACCCGCTTTGACATTTATTGGGCAGCTGATTGCGTCCTCATGTAGAATGCGGCACTTAGCATTTTCGAACAAATACTTAACAACGAATTCTATCAGGTCTACACTGATAAAATTCGATGAGTTTCTTTAATATAAGCCTTAGTCTTTCATATAACACACAGCACTTAAAACACTGACATTCAATCATTGGGCATGCATTACTGTAGCCAAATCGTAGATATGAGCTGGTGCATGCCCATAGCCAGATCATAGCCGCCGACCTTTAAAAGCTCTGCCGGTAGTCAATCTGCTCCCCCAGCTTCATTGTTTATATGCCATGCAATTACGCCCTGACCTCGTTATGTCTCTGTAGTCGATGATTGGCGTGATTTCGTTGCTGCCTTCGGGATCGAGCAGAGTATGAAAGTGTTTACACTATCTGAGTATCTGTGGCCAGATTTCCATTGCTATTTTTTGGGGATTTATTTCTATCTCTGTACTTTTTTATTGGGACCGGCCCACAGTGGTCGATATACCGAATCTGGCGACATTTAATTCTCAAATGAATAAAAACAAAGCCTGATGCTTAATTTCGACTATAAAATACGTAAAAAATTCAACTGTAAACAATTTTCATATATTTCAGAGCTTTAAATACAAATACACTGAAAGTAGTATGTCTATAATTTAACACAAATATTTATAATTTCCAGCATTTAACAAAATTTGTTTAATTCCACCACTTTTTTTGTTAAAGTTGCTGATACCTAGCCAAAAAAGTAGAAATATTTCTGTTAAATTACAGACATATTATCTTGAGTTTAGTTAATATAATTAATACAAATTTCTTAAAGATAATATATTTGTTTTTAATCTGAATCAGAAGTATCAGAACCAACAGTGTCTTCATGTACAATTGGCTCTGAAAGCAAATTTTGTATATCTCTTCCAATTTCGATGTTGTTCCGGGAGTAGCTAGAAGGTCGTTTGGACAGCGTGGATATGAGAGGATCAGATGAGAAAATAAGTGAGTACATTAAATCCTCCATTCTGTTTTTTCTTGAATTTTTTCGTGTATGATGCTCTCTAAAATTTCTCAAATCCTTATTTCGCGATTCCTGTGCTTCTTCTGACATCATGCCAATTAGAAGAGAGACATTATTTATGATTTCAGCACCGTGAATCAATATTTTGTGTACAGAAGATGGCATATGAATATTGGTTTACAAATATTTCCGCTGTTTGCCAGCAAAATGTTTTGAACGCATGTGTATTAATTTTGTACCCGCAAGCCATAGTGCGTAAAATAATGCTTAATCTACTGATTAAGTCCTCACTGACTCCAGTTAAAAGTGCAGCCAATTTTGGTTGTTGAAAAAATCTTCTAGCCGTATTTCATTTCTTAACTTTTCTGGTATATCTAATTTAGTTTGCTGTACAACAGATTTGTCAGTGCTACGAATTTGCCACCTTTTTATTGGGATTCTGTACGCAATATGTAAAATGCACTCAAAACACTTTATCCAAGCGTATAGTGTTGACAAGCCATACTCATACATATTTGTATTTACCGGCAGATTATTTAAGTCATTCATAATTTTTGGTGTGGCTCCGCAAATTCCACTTGTTTGTGACGAGGATTCTGAAATTACACTAAAAACTTTGCCATCGATCATTGTCATGTAAAATTTGTGATTAATTTGAAATGACTCAAATTGTGTTGGAATAATTTCAGTTATTTGCTGTTTCACTTTATCAACTTCAGCACTAACCAACTGAGAAGTTTCTTTTGCGTAAATCAATTTTATTGGTCTACAAAATCGCGTTGAAGAAAGCCGAAAATTCTTCCACAGAATGACACTTCCCATTCCCACTTGCAGTGGCACAATAAAAAAAAAAAAAACTTAATTTCCCTTTGCACCCCATGAATGAGGTATGGGATAGCTTCTCGCGTTGTTGTGAATTAACACGCTTTCTATTTTTAGATTCACAACTAACGGCACCTACTTATTTATCGACGAATGCGAACGTCACTGTTTTTGAGAAGCTCTTACTAGACACGACGATTGAATCGACGCTTAATACTGCGAAGTTGCTGTCAAACAACATTCGAGGGGAGCCGACAATGAAAGAAAATTTTATTTATTATTTTCTTTTTTTTTTTTTTTAAGATGACTGGAGCCAGGTTTGAACCTGCGATCTCCCGCATGGTAGTCGCGTGTTCTAACCACTATGCCACGGCCGGTCCCAGTGGCACAATGCATATGGCAAATAAGTTATCATCGATCCTGCTCGATTCAGGGTCAGAAAAGCTTTGGCGGAAAGTTGAATGTCCGCTACTGCCATCACATCCCCATTTGTATATCGCTGTAATAGCATCTTCATTGAGGGTGACGAAAACTTCCTTCTGTGATTCGACGATTCTTGTTGCTGTATGATCAACCAAGCTCTGTAGAGACACTTCAGCAGACGTATCGGTAATTTGGACTCCAATAGGGTAGCATTTCTTTTTTGCTAATAGCAATGCATCATATGCTGGATATAAGTTTGCATTTCTTAGTTTTGCACCAGCTTGGATCAATTTGTAGGAGTGCTTTGTAAAATCCCCATCTATGGGTAAAACTTCTGATGCTTTTCTTTTTCCTGCTTTGTGTAAACTTACACGCGTCGCTACAACAAGTTCGTCGCATGTAGTTTTTTCTACAAGCTGTGAAACTTTGTTGACTTGTGTTTTAGATGAACAAGCAGTGAACTCTTTTACATGCCTTCCAAAATTGCTACTAGTTGTCGGCCCAACTAATAAAATTTCACTGTCCAACCAATCTTTATTACGTTTTTCAAAATTCGATAACGTTCTGTTACAGTTCTTCCACTTTTCCACAACTTTGCTTATGAAGCTCCTCAAATTTTTTTTTATTTCTCGGCACTGCTCCTCATTATAGTGCGATTGGTCTATTATATTATTAAATATGTGGGCCTCCACAGCTGAACATTTTTTAGTAGGGACGTTTTCATTGTGCCAAATCAAAAAAAGTGTGCGTTTGGAAACATTCATAATGCCTAAAAAATTAATTAACCAATAAACGGGCAAGAACGGGCAGATCATTTTGGACGTTTAACAACAACAAATAACCAAATTAATAAACAAAACCATATTTGGACCGAATCCGATCGAATCCCAAAAGATGCACTCCACCAAATTATAGTATATAACACTTCAAATCTGCTATCACCAATGTTAACTTCTACAACGTATTTCTATTAAACTAGATAATCACAAATTACAAACATATTTTTTTTAGTTAATACATACCTACTACTTTAAATAAAAACCTTTGTTTATGAAATTATTAATCAAATGATTTAATATTGCCAAAAACCACGCACTGAGTAATTTGGCGCCAAATTCTTTCAATGCACTTGCTGCAACTTATGTTATATTTGACAGCTAACAGCTGTGCGAATATTGAAAGCAAAACAAATATAAAAACGTAAATTTGCACAGTGAAGTATCGGTTATCGATACAATGTAAAATATTTATCGATTTTAAAGTTTTAAAATTTGACTTAAATGCCGTCAGATCAATGATTTCGACCACTGTGCGGCCGTGGCATAGTGGTTAGAACACGCGACTACCATGCGGGAGATCGTAGGTTCAAACCTGGCTCCAGTCATCTTAAAAGAAAAAAAAATAAGTAAAATTTTCTTTCATTGTCGGCTCCCCTCGAATGTTGGTGACAGCAACTTCGCAGTATTAAGCGTCGATTCAATCGTCGTGTCTAATAAGAGCTTCTCAAACAGTGGCGTTCGCATTCGTCGATAAACAAGTAGGTGCCGTTAGTTGTGAATCTAAAAAATGGAAAGCGTGTTAATTCACAACAACGCGAGAAGCTATCCCATACCTCATTCATGGGGTGCAAAGGGAAATTAAGTAAGTACTTTTTTATACCCTGGTGTTATATTTCTTTCATAGGCGCATTAATTTACTCAGACAATACGCGAATTCCTCATCGTACCAGGTTTTGCCTGAACTTGGTTTTTCATAATTCAGTACGGCAATATGTTTCCACTGTGTGTCGCAATATCAAATTTGGGTCTTTTTTTTTTAAGTAATTGAAAGAGCTGGTTAGCGTAGGCATTGGCTATCTCGGTTGTATGTAGCCTTGTGATGTCAAGCATCCTTTGCGTTTAGTTACGAGATTTTTTTAGCACTGCTTAATCGCGTGAGTACCTTGGCTGCAACTATGTGGTGATACGAGTCAATATTTGCACCGCGCACTCGTCCGTTCATAACACTTGAGACCATCGATTACCATGTGATCAAACTGGTTTCTTGTCTTTATTAGGGGATATATAAGTTGCCTTGTGTAGATATTTATGCGGTAATCTGATTCCACTTACTATCATATTTCTTGCCGACGCGAAGATAACCAATCTTCCCATCCTTTCTATTTTCGCATTAAGGTCTCCCAGAATAAATTTTATTGCCATGGGAAGTGCCGCAGTCATATATTTTTCCCAGGCGTCCATAGAAAGGATTTGTCTTCCGTTGGGGCGTATGTACAAATCAGCGTGATGTAAAAAAGCGAGATCAGATGTCGAAGTTTCTTGGGGCTGTCAAAGCCATTACGATAGCCCTTGTGTTGATTTTCAGTAACTTCTGTTACCTACTGTATGTTAAGACGAAACGGTAGCATACCATTTAGGTTGCACAACGTTGCGTTTTTGCCCATTTGCGACCGCTGTAAAAATTCAGTGGTATTGCTCGGGAAACACGTTATCTATCGGACTTTGTGCGTTGCTTAGGGACATTCAAAGAGAGATTATGTTTAATCCAAAAATAATAACGGTCAGAAAACTTATATTAGAAAATCCACCATTCGCTACAGACCTTTCTTGTCCCCCTAATGTACCTAGTGAAGCTTCGCAGACGGTGGCCGTCTTACTACCTTGCTTTAGAAGGACTTACTCTGGTAAGCTTATTGACAGATCTTCTTCGTAAAAGATTTAAAAATTTCAGTCGATATGATACGCTTTTAATGTCTACAGTTTATGCCTACTAATATTATATACTATGTGTATAATGCATTCGCTATTAGCTGTCATATAATTACAAAATTAGCTACTTCTTTAGAATTTTTAACATTATACCGCTCTAAGCAGTCGTCTAGCACTGCCACCCAGAAATTCAACCTTCATTCGTTAGAACTATTGTGCGTTGTGCTGTAGCTCATACAAGCGCATTGCCATGTGTATACCCGTATTTGTGTGAACGGGTGCCCAACCAGGTCTTTCATTAAATTATGCCTATTGGTGTGATTATGTGTGTGTGTTTTTGTTTGTAAGCGCTTGTTTGTATTGCCCGCGGTCTATTGCTGCCGTTGGTGTTACCAACATTTATGTGAGGAAAATTGCAGTTTGTCCAACACAAATAGTAAATTTGTTGTCTTAGGCCAAGTACTAGCAACAATCTACAGTTTTTCTTTCACCATTTCCCTCTCTTGCGTGTCGGTGTGTGTGTGTGATTACAGTACTTTTCTTTCGCCTATTTTTCTTTTCTTGCCAACTTACAATGCTGCCTTGGATTTTTTTTGTATTTGCCCGTGAAGTACGAAAGAATATCATACCTATCTCTACCGGGTTTATACATGTAGTTGTATGTTTGTGTTGCTTTTGTGTCCATGTATTCTCACTCGTCGAAGATACGAGTATGGAATTGTTTTGCAGTCTTATAAATGCACTCACTCATCAAGTCGAAACAAACGTTAATTGAAAGTTACAGTAACAGTAGCATAGGTTGCTTGCTAACGTGCTGTTGTTGTTGTTGTTGTTGTTCTTATTGTTATTTTTGTTGCTGTTTGTTCCTTTGCCTTAACTCAGTCGCAATTGCAGTCTAAGACTAAGGCCAAGAGACGTCGAAAGTCTATGGACTAGTGTGTAAATATCATGTAGCTGCCTGTGTTGTTATTGTTTTTGCTGCCTGGTTGCTATTCTGTTTCTTGCCTACAAACTCTTGGGGGTTTCTTTACATTTTATTACGTTAGTTGGTTCAAATGTTGTTGTTGTCGTTGTTGCTATTTCTGCCGCAGTTTGGTTATAGTTTTCCTATGGCTTTTGCATAATAGTTTCCCATTAGGTAGGAACATAGTTTTCTTGTCGTAGTTGTTTTGTTGTTTTTTATGTAAAAACATGTTTTTAGACCTTAAAGGAACATTTCTGTTGCGGTAAATGAACTCTTTTTCTGCCCCTGTGTTCCCATAAGTTCTGTCTGTCACTGGCAGCAGCAGTAGATTTTCAAAAACAGTTAGTTTTTCGGGAAAAATGCTCTCGTATAACTGTGCAAACGTAAGAAACTCAAAATTCGAATGTAGTTACGTTTTGATTCATCCTTAAGGAATTTCAAAAACATAATAATATATGATTTTCAGAAAAAATGGAAAGAGAAAAAGATCAGCGGATGTGATAAGGGAGCTGTTACAGTTACAGCTATTACACCTTACAATTTGCATTGAATATCAGAGTAGAAGACGTGTTAATGGCAGCCAATAAGAATTGCAATAAGAAATGCTATTAACAAATGCTGTTGTTCATTGAAAAGAGCGAAGTTATCCTTGAACAACGTTGGATAATATTGGACAATTATTTCAAAATTGAGTGCTGTCTTGCGTTTTTTGAAAATAAATTTTGGCTGTAAACAAACAACCGCTCCTGCTGTACGCAAGTTTGTGGAAAATTTCGAGAATCTGGTATGTTAGTGGACAACACACATGGCCCCCGTCGTCGTACGGTGCGCACAGACGAGAATGTGGCTGCTGTAGCCGAAAGTGTGAGACGCAATCCACGAGGCTGGGAAAAACGTTTCGGTCAACGGTGGGCGTTACAAGCCATTTTATCAGTTTTTTTTATTGGAATTGAAGACATTGGTTTTGCACGACATCTTGTATTTGCAGGATGGCGCGCCATCCCACGAAACCCATACTACTATCGATTTTTGGCGGACAAAATTCTCAAATCGAGCTATCAGCTGTTTTGACGTTGTCAATTGATAGCCTTCGAGGTGCGATATGACCCCTTCGTTGTTTTTTTTTTTTGGTCCACGCCTTAATAACACTGTGCGACAGCCGAAATCAGCGTTCGGGTTCTGATTTTTAAACTACTGTAATAGTGGAGATAGACAGACAGACACCCCAAAAAGGGGGAGATTGTATGGGAGGTGGGAGAAGTTTTTGACCAATCGGGTTCATCTTAAAAAACCTCCGCTTAGAGAAGGGAAGTTTGTGTACAAAATTTCAGCTTGATTGCACTTAAACTACGGCTGTAATCACAGGAATAGACCCCAATAAGGAGGAGTTTGTATGGCAGGTGGGAGTAGGTTTTAAACCATCGGGCTTATCTTGGACCTTAACCTCCGCTTTGAGTATAGAAATTTGGAATGCAAACTTCTATCCTCAATATCGATATCTGTCAAACCACGGCTGTAATCACGGGGACAGACAGACAAACGGTCATATTTAAATTGATTCAGATTCGATGCTGATAACACTATGACACAATTTGATGGTCATTGTCTCGGGGGTAACCAAACCAATATCAAGCGATAGCATTTGACCTCAGTAACAAAACCCTAAACTCCATTTTGCCCCACTACGTCACAAGTTTTTTTTACAGTGTTTGAAGTTTGATTTTTTTGGTCAAAAGTTGAATCAATGAATATAAAAAATCATCTGTAAAAGTACGTTTGGGGTATTTCATGTCTTCGGAGACCTATATTAAAACAATCAGGGGAATATTTTCTCGGAACATTTTAACCCTCCAGCTCCCTTCCGAATGGCACATTTTTGGCCCAATTTTGAAAAACGGTTTAAAAGTCAACTTTGGACGGAGGTCAAGGATTAGAATCTTCGATAGAAATATTTTCCGGAAAATTTCGCTAAGAGTCTCCGAAGACAAATAACCTCTACGAGTCAAAGGTTCCAAAATAAAATCAAAACGAAATGTTAATGACATGTTAAAAAGCCTATTTTTGAGCAAACAGTGCAACGCACTTTTTTGGGAGTGAACTAAATCAATATCAAACGATAGCATTTGACCTTAGTAATAAAACCCTAAACTCCATTCTGATCCATTACGTCACAATTTTTGTATACAGTGGGTTAAAATGGGATTTTTTATACAAAAGTAAATAAAGAAAATGAAAAATCATGTTTAAAAATAGGTTTGGGATAGTTCATGTCTGCGAAGACATACATTAAAATTTTCAGAGGAACATTTCATCAGAACATTTGAACCCTCCAGCTCCTACCCTTAGGATGAATTTTGACAAACAGCTTAAAAGTCAAATTTCTCAAAATGTTCAAAATGGGTGGCACATAGAGGGTTCAAATGTTTTGAGGAATATTCCCCGGAACATTTTAATATAGGTCTCCGAAGACATGAACTATCCCAAATCTATTTTTACACATGATTTTTCATTTTCTTTTATTTGACCTTTGTCTAAAAAAAATCCAACTTTAACCCACTGTATACAAAAATTGTGAGGTAGTTTAGCAAAATGGAGTTTAGGGATTTGTTACTAAGGTCAAATGCTATCGTTTGATATTGGTTTGGTTCACCCCCGAAAAAGTGTGTTGCACTGTGTAATTTATATATAAATATTATAATCCCTACCACTCCCCCTTATGGGCGTTACAAATGGAAGAACAAAAGCAATAAGAAAGTTTCAGTCGGAAAAACCGACTTACATATACCCTCACCCTCAGTAAAACATAAAAATTTCTAGTATATTGATATTATTACTCGATTTATAAATTGGGCGGAGTGGTACATTTGTATGGGAGGTACCAGAAGGGCGTGGCTAAACTTAAAGGTTTTTTCCCAAAACTTTATCCTGATTTAACTTTACAAAATACAGAATTTGGGCACGATCACGTTAGGTGTATTGATATTACTACTCCATCTCAAGAGTGGGCGGAATGGTACATTTGTATGGGAAGTATTATAAAGGGCGTGGCTAGACTTTCACTTTGTTCCCCAACTTTATCCTGCTTGAGCTTTACTAAATCCAGAATTTTGTAACGAGATCGTGACCATCTATTAATAATATTAATCGATTTCTATATACGGTGGTACCTGTTGGGTATGGGAGGTACCAGATGGAGCGTGGCTAGACTTACAAACTTTTTCCTGCTATTGTTTTACTAATTATTGGATTTGGGGACGATCGCGTTGTATTGATATTATTACTCGATTTCTAAAGTGGACCAGAGAGGTAGGTACCAGAAGGGGCGTGGTCATGTAACCCATTTTCAATACCGCAAGAAGTTTTGGGAAATATTAACTTGTGCATAGTTTCAAAACATTTAGTTTCGTCTTTCGAAAGTTATCGGGCGTACCAGCCGGACAGCCAGACAGACAGACGGACATGGCTAAAAACGACTTAAAAAGTCAAGAATCGAATTTGGTTCAAAGAAACTAAGGGTCTAAAATGACTCCTTCTATGTGTTACACAGAAAAAAATTACGACAAACTAGTTGTCATATTGAATACCATTTCGTCAATACAATTAAATATTTAATTAAAAAGGCGCCAATAACCAAAATTGTAAATACAATAAACAGTTTTGTAATAGTTACAATTTGTGTATTTTAGTTAAATTTGGAAAGTGTTGAAAATTTTTCAATATGACAATTTACAAACATGTTCAAATGGAAAAGTTGTTATAAATCGAAATTGAATGCTAACAATAATATTTAATTACTTAACAACAGTTGTGTTTTTTTCTGTGTATATTTTTGGGTCGTATCAAATGATATATACCCTCTTACCAGTAGGGTGAGGGTATAATTAATGTAGCATTCACTCCGTTCATGCGGCTGGAGGATTGTATAAATATAACATCCTCTTCGTCTTGGTCCCCAAAAATGGCAATCGTAGATCAAAGTTAGCATCGGAGACTATAGGGCTCAGCGAAAAGACGGCACATGTACAACATTTTGTTGATTAATATATCTTTTCCGATAGTCAGAACTCCCGCCTATCACTGATCTTTTGCCGCACAGTGTTATAAAGAGGAAGTGTCTAGCAGTACCAATTTTGTACTTGCGATGCAAATATGCCTAGGTGTAAATAAGTCGATGGTATCTTTACTTGTGTTAGTCTAGACCAGTGGCAGGCAAAACCAAACGCACGCGTACTACTATATGGTGTGCCTGTGTGCGGTAGCACAAAACGCATCACCAGTGTCTAGTTATACATGTTGTTGTTCTCTCCCAAAAATCATATAGCATGATATGCCTGACATTAGTTTAGGAAGAAATGCGGTACGGCTTACTTTTGTAGAGGCTGAAGGCGAAGAATTCATCGAAAATCTTCTTTGTAAATGTAAAGAACTATCCTGTTGAAAATGGATTTATACGGACATGAAGTCTTCAGTGAAGATAGTCAAGGACCTTACGGAGCCATTCTAGACCAGACGAGACCTAAAATAAGGCAACGGCCTATCGTGTGACCTCTTCAACTTAGTGATGGAGCTAATATTAAGGAAAGCTGGAGTATATTCAACAAAAGCCACAAGCTACTTACTCCGGAATGTGACTACAGCCGTCTCAGATACACAGAAGGAATCAGAGAAAATAAGTGTAATGTGAAAAAATACAAAACGAAGTTATTAGTCTCAACGAACAAAGAATCTACTCGTTTCGAAACTGCATGAACATCAACAAAACAACTAATGTCAGCCTCGAAATCCGGGGAAGAATTCTGCTTGCTAATAAATGATACTACGGAGTAAGCAAGCGGTTTAATGAGAGAGCCCTCTCTCGACGAACAAAAATCAAGCTATACCAGATATTGGTTATACCTGTCTTGATTAGTGATTCAAAATCATGGGTTATTACACTAGCGGATGAATCGGTTCTGGCAGAATTCGAAAGAATAATACTCGGTAAAATATATGGGCCCATCATTGTTAACGGATAGTATCGACGACGAATCAATCATGAGCTATACGATATGTACACTGACATTGACGTGGTCTGAGGCATTAAGGTGCAGCGGTTACGTTGGCTAAGTCATGATGTACGCATGGACGAAAATGCTCCAGAGCGAAAAGTTGTCGAGAATGAACTCCATAGACGGCGCTAAAGAGAGCGAAAAAAAACTCCGTTGAAAAGACCAAGGTTACTGAGAACCAGTACCAGATTATTTTCAACTTTTTGGGTCCCTCGCAGCTATGTTGAACGGTTCAAATTGTATGTTTTCTATCAGTTCAGGCACAAATGGTTATTCAGAAAATAATGTGGAGGCTGGTGGTACACTCGGCCCTTTCGCACTTTAATTTGATTTTTTTTTTGAGAATTTTTGTATATTAACATATAATTGTGCACAGCTAGATTTTATCTGCAGTTGCTGCTTTCGAGGAGGCCGAGCATAGAAAATAAGATGGATATCTTATTTGAAATCCTACATACAATTTTTAAAACAAATAAAAATATTGCTACTTTAATTTTAAGCGCCTCAAGAGATATGAGCATTTAAAAAGAAATATGCATTAATATTTTCGCGAATAACAAAAGACAAGTGCACTTGCAACCTACAAAAGCTTCAATACAGCAATAATTGCACCAAATCGATTACTACGCATAGTTGTCCTAATTCTTATTCTTGTCCCGTGGGTACCACACCATTGCCGCCTTGAAAACCTTCTTCCAAGACCATTGCATGATCTATCTTAAATGCACACAGTTAATACATGTTTCGCATATTTTTTGATATTTTAATCATTTGACGATTTGTTTTTCTTTTGTCTGCAAACTACAAAATCATTTCTAGCGCCTTGAATTGCAGAGCAAAGTTGGCAAAAAAAAACAAAAATGGAATTGGAAAAGACAAAAATTTTTGCTAGCTTGTAATGACTGATGCCGGTTGTGTTGGCTGCTGTCTCTTTGGATGTCTATTCATCCATCTGGCTGGCAGTCTGCCTATCTGGCATTATGTTGGTCGGTTGGATTGTTGGAACTCTATGTACGGCGCTGTTGACCAAGTTAAGTGTGTTGGTGGAAGGTAACATACACATCATCGCAAAGATTTGAAATATAACCAGCAAAGAAGAAACAAAAAAGACCAAGAACAACAACAAAGACTAAAACAGCGGTGTGGTCTATAAAAGCAGCGGTAATAGTTTGAAGTGAACGACCATCAAGGTAACTGGCAAAATAGCAAACAACAAACAATAGCGCGTTAGCTCACCATGCTCACTAAGATATTCATCCATCGAATGTTGACTGTTTGTGGGCACAAAACCAAAACAAGGCGAAATACAAAAAAAAAATTGCCAACACCACCACCACCAACGCCACCACCGCCGCCGCCACTATGGAATTTCTTTGCTCCTCACTTGGACGACCCGTCCATAGAGCACCATTGTCGTCATCGACGCCATCGCCACCAACAACAACAACATTTAAGGTGATTGTGCCGTGGTGATTGGGTGGAGAGTCTTTGGAGTGCCAGTAGATGAACTGCAGCGAACTGAAATGATAGAGCAAAGCCACTTAGGCCAAGATCTGAGCAATAGCCAGATGAGTGAGTGAGTACTACATTCATAAGCGTTGATGCAATTGTTGCGTTGGTTGACCGGCTATTGTGGTTGTTGTGTTGTTGGTGCCATAAGTCCCTATCAATGTTGGTATGTCAGCACTATTACCTAGTGCCACCACCTCAACGGCGGACATAATCTTTCGCTCTCTCTTTCTCTCTCTCTCTCTATAAGAACGCGCGGCGCGGAAAGAACGCGCTATTAAAGTTTATCTTAGGGAAAAATATTTTCACAATTTTCATTGTATTTTTGCACGTATTTATTATTCTGCTTTGCTATTTCGTTTCGTTTCATTTTTTATTTGTTTTGGTATTTTCATCGGGGTTTCTTAAGGAATTTTAAAATAAAATATATATTGTTTTATTTTCCTGCGCTCAGCCCACCAATTTTTACGAGGGGAGACGTAGAAATTGGGGAAATATGAGCTGTTGTATTAGTTTATAATTAAATGGGAAGTTTTGTATAAATCAGTGTTAGCTCTGGTCGAGTGTGTCATGTGCTGGACTAAAGTCAGTGTTATCCAACCTGAGTGGACCTTTACAGTGTGTCTTTAGACCTGGTAGACCAATAACTGGCCACATTTCGGAAAAGTCAGGAAAGCACGAAAAAGACTCAAGAAAAAAAGATCGACACATATTATTTCCCATCGGCGCTGATACTTTTTTGCGGAATGACCCTGTCCTACACAATGTATAAATTAAAGATTGCTAAGGACCTTACGAAGTAATTATTTACCAGGCGGGGCCTTTAATACGACGACAGCCTATCATGTGATCTCTTCAACATACTTATGGAGTTAAAAACAAGTGAGAAACTTTCAGTCAGGTAAACCAACTTACATATACCTTAACCCTCAGTAAAAATATGAAATTTACTTAACAAAATACAGCATATGGGCACCATCGCGTTGGTCATATTGATATTATTACTCGATTTCAAAAGTGGGCGAAATGGTACATTTGTATGGGAGGTACCAGAAAGGGCGTGGCTGGACTTCTAAATTTTTCTCCGAAAGTTTATCCTTTTATAGCTGGACAAAATACAAAATTCGGGCACCATCGTGTCGGAGGCATTGATATTACTTCTCGTTTTCTAAATTGGGCGGAATGGTACATTTGTATGGGAGGTACCAGAAGAGGCGTGGATAGACTTCCAGTTTTTTCTCCAAAACTTTATCCTTCTATAGATTTACTGAATACGGAATTGGGACACGACCGCGTTCTAAAGTGGACATCATTGGTCGAAAACTGCAAGATGTGACTGCAGCCTTCTCAGGTACCAACAAGTAATCAGTCAGCGTAGATTTAAAGACGAAGGTAGACAAAACAAACTTGATGGTTCCAAACAAAAATGCATATACTAGTTTGGAGCACTCTATGAACGTGACAATATCAGAAATCTTAGTGAAACTTTCCCATACTTGTATACAGATGGCACAGCGATAATATGTTCTTCTCTGGGTAGACCTCTATATTTAAAAATTGGAATAATCTTAGGTGACACCGGTCCAATTGCAAAAAGTAATGTAAATAGTGCATTTTCATTTGGACCCCCTTTGCCATCCAACTTATATTGCACATAAACAACTTTTCATACTTCCTTCCACTATCGTCGTCCAAGAAATGAACAAAAAAAAAATGCGTATTAATAATATGGTTGTGGCATCGAAATCGACATCTCGTACCAATCAGCAGTTTTGCGATTTGTTATTATTATGATTATTGTGGTGTTCGTTCCCTGTTTTTTTTTTTTTTGGATTGTCCTGTCCCGCTGTCCCGCTGTTCCTTTTTCTGGCATTCTCTAGTGATGGGCCAGCAAAAGACTTAAAGACGTGTAACAGCAACGTTGAAAAAAGGGCTGAAAACTTTGGACAAGTAATAATAGTTATGTGTGCCAATAATAAGTTGTAATAATCATGATAATAGTAGTTTTTAAGTTGTAGGTTGTCTCAGCCCCTTGGACGAAGGTATTTTTTTTCTGTTTCCAACTAGTCAATACGATTTTTTTTTATTATTATTATTTTCTTTAAGTTATATATAAAAATACACACATATATATGTATACATTTAACATATACACAGTGTTGTTCTCTTAAGCTTTCGTTAAGATCGCTGCTGTCATATGTTGTAGGGTCTACCTTTTTAATTTTATATTTAATTGTTGATATAGCTGTGATAACAACTTTAGTCGTATAGAGCACAAGAAGTAACAAATGTTATAAACTCTTTTTAAAAACCCATAAAAATATGTGTGGTATTTAAATTGTTAAGAATTTCACAATATTTTTCTTAACTATCTACCTATAATTACCTCAAAACGAAAGACTTAAGACGCAAGCGTCTTATAAGCTCTACACATGAAGTGACTATTGGGAAAAGCCGTAGGTTTTGTTAACACACGTGGGTTGGTATTTTTTGTTTTTTTTTTATCTTTTCTGTGTTGAACAAAGAACGGATAATGAATCGAATGAAAATAATAGTTCAAAGAAATTCTGTTATTCTTTGGTTATGTAAAGGAAACTGTTGGGCTGTAATCGTGAAGAGATTTGCTGTCTATTCTAGATGAGAGGAAATATATAGCACTTGTGGTATAGTACAAATTAAGGTGATTTATATGACACTTTCTGGCCTACGACATTTTAGAGACTTTATACAGCTTTTCTGGTCAATCCATTAATATTAACTGAAAGTGTAATGCAAGGTAAAGCTTCTGATCGGTTTAACTTGGCAAACCCAGAGTGATCCTTGCCAATTGCACTTCAAGTCTACTCACAGAGCTCCATATTCGTGGTACTACTGCGGACGGAGTTCCTCCATGTGGAGACGCCTGGAAACGTGGCTTTGACACCCGTCAGAGCACGGCTAACTGTGAGGGGCGAAACCTAAAACCCAGGCACGTCAGCTCAGAGTGAGCGGTACCCTGGTCAGCGTCTGACCCAAAATGGACGGCTGCAACAAAATCCTGGCATGAGGAGAAAACTGCGACGTGGTGCGCTGGGATTGCAACCCGCCACCGAAGTTTGAACAATTGCAATGAAAAGAAGTAAGAAAAGAATAAAATAGACCCCCCCCCCCCCCAAAATGTTGACGACCACCGCAAACGAGTTAAGGACCATGATTTGAGGATATTCAGCTGGAATGTTAGAACACTGTATAGACCAGGTGTCTCCATCCAACTGGCGGAAGTCCTCGAAGAATACAAGGCTGACATAACCGCTCTACAGGAAAGCTGGTGGACGGGACACGGGTGCTCGCGCCTGAAGACGTGCGACATCTACTATAGCGGCCATGCGGACAAGCACGAGTTTGGATGTGGATTTGTTGTTGGCAAGAGACTGCGACACCTAGTTTTAAGGTTCAACCCGATGTGTGAACGTATAGCCACCATAAGAGTAAAAACAAAGTTTTTCCACATAACACTTATATGTGCCCATGTTCCGACAGAAGAGAAAAGCGATGAGGACAAAGAAGAGTTCTACGAGAGCCTAGAAAATGTACATGACCGTAGCCCCAACCATGACATTAAAATTGTACTAGGCGATTTTAATGCTAAAATAGGCAGGGAGACCGCATTTGAGCCTACCATCGGAAAATACAGTCTGCACACCGAAACGTCGAACAATGGCATCAGACTGAATGATTTCTCTGCGGCAAGAAATATGGTAGTTAGCAGTTGCTGCATACAGAGCAAAACTGCAGCCAATGGCAACGCGAGCTGTTCGTGGACGGCACAGGGAGAAGAGATGAGAGGCAACTCGTCTTTTTAGACGAAAAAAGCTGAAGAAGAAGCAAGATGAGTGCACAGAGTTGCTCTTCGGAGCAAGGGGAACGGGAAGCCCGAAAATTCTACAAGACAGTTAAGGCGAGAATGCGTGCAACAGGGTTGCCC
Source organism: Muscina levida (assembly GCA_964034835.1). Lineage (NCBI taxonomy): Eukaryota > Metazoa > Arthropoda > Insecta > Diptera > Muscidae > Muscina > Muscina levida. The sequence goes on from OZ035881.1 coordinate 130,267,944, forward strand.
TCCTGCAAAGACAGCGGTGGTCAGCTAGTGACGTACCCGGATAACGTTCTGAAAATAAGGAGAAATCATTTCAGAAATTTTCTGGATACGGATACCAGAAGACCCCACTCCAATCCATGACGATGGTATTAACTGTCCACCTCCGAGCCAGAGCGAGATACGTGTGGCAATCTCCCAGCTTTATAAGGCCATGTCTGAGTTTGGTATTCCTGCAAAGCTAATTCGACTTTGCAGATGTACCTTGGAAAACACCAAATCCTTGGTAAAGATTGGTAAGGAGCACTCTGAACCATTCAACATAGAAAGAGGTCTCAGGCAGGGTGTTAGCCTATTTAATGTAGTTATGGAGAAGTGTCAACGTGCCTGGCAGAGCCACATGCCACTAGCCTATGCCGATGATATAGACATCATTGGCCGAAATCTGCGGGATGTTACTGCAATTTTCTCATCACTATAAAAAGAGCCGTCAAAATGGGTTTAGCGGTCAACGAGGACAAAACAAAAATAATGATTTCGACGAACAAAGAGTCCTCTCGATGGGGACGCAGCGTCAATGTTGAAAATTATTGTTTTAAGGTAGTAGATGAATTTACCTACCTCGGATCTTCCGTCAATAAGAAAATTAATGTCAGCCAAGAAATCAAGCGGAGAATAGTGCTCGCCAATAGATGTTTCTACGGACTTCGGAAGCGCTTTAGTAACACCACCTTACCTCGGTATACTAAGAAACAGCTTTACCAGATGCTAATCTTACCCGTTCTTTTGTATGCAGCCGAATCATGGGTACTTACGACAACGGACATACAAAACCTGGGAGTATTCGAGAGAAAAGTACTCCGAAAAATATGTGGACCAATCTGTGTCGACGGCAAGTTTCGCCATCGGATGAACCATGAGCTGTATGAGCTTTACCACGGCAGCGACGTAGCTAAAAGAGTCAGAATCCAACGACTACGATGGCTGGGACATGTTACCAGAATGGATGTAAATGCTCCAGCGAGAAATTGTAAGAAAATCGCTTATATTAACTCTAGTTTACAGCCATTTTATCCACTAGTTTACGGATTCTAGATTTTTGGATGATTTTTTTTTTTTGAATATAATTTTCGAGAGTGGCGGAATGATAAATTTGTAGGGTAGGCACCAGAAGGAGGGTGGTTAAACTTAAAATTTTTTCTCCGACAGTTTAACCTGTTATAGCTTAACAAAATACAGAATTAGGGCAAGATCGCTTTGGGTGAATTGATATTATTTCATCGTCTCTAAAGTAGGCGGAATGGTACATTTGTATTGGTGGTACAAGTAGGGTTGTGGCAAGACTTCCCTTTTTTCTCCAAAACTTTATTACTGTTACAGTTTTATTAAATACGGAATTTGGGCACGATCGCGTTGGGTAAATTGTTATTATTATTTGATTTATAAAGAGCGGAATGGTCTATTTGTAGCTAATTTCAAATACTGTGAGTAGTTTTGGGGAAATATTCGAAATGAGTCAAAATGACTTAAAAAGTCAGGAATGGAATTTGGTCCAAAGAAACCTATGGTCTAAAGTGACTCCTTCTATGTGTTACACTTTTGGGTCCTATCAAATTAACTTTTTACTAGCTGGAAGATCACTACATTGTGTATAAGCAATCTCTCGATAATTGGGTTGAGACCTATAGATCTATGACGTTATGCAAATTCCTGATGCCGTGTGTATCTGTTGTCAGTTCAATAGTACTAAACCTATTATTATTCCAAAGCGAGGACAAGACCGGCAGATATACAGTATGTTCTAGTGGGTAGGGGTGCATAACCTGGTGAGATCTTCAATGATGATACAAGATATTAAACACCACAGGATTCTTCCGAGTTTAGGTCTATAGTGCATTTCATTGTTTATCAGTAGCTTATCGATCTCACGGGGGGTTCAGACTTGTCTAGCCTAACATATGCATGGCTGACGCTTACCATCGTTGATTGGAAGGGTTTTTTAAATTTCAGGTAGCCCCGGGAATTGTTCTCGTCTGATCGGTAGCGTAGTCTCCCTAGTGAGAGCGGGCTGAGGTTGATATCGAAATCGCTGGTAGAGCCTTTGGGCTCAAATGTGAAGTTGAAGCGCGTATCGTTCTATTTTTAGTAATGGCGTAGTTTCTGCTTGTCAAATGTCAAAGAATAAAACTTCAAAGGGGACAGCTACCGAAATAGCGGGACATTCACAAAAACACCTCTCATTGGAAAACCCTTTTATTTGTCATGGAAATGTGCCAGTCGGAAAGTAGCATTTTCTCTATTAAGAGTCCCAACACTCCAGCTGCATATCCTTAAATCATGGTCCTTATAAAGTTTGTGAGGATCGTCAACATTTGAGGAGTTCCGTTCGTTTTTTACATTGAAATCTTTAAGTTGTCACGACATTTGTGCACAACCTACACTATGTTCAGTTTGATGCTCGTAGTATCATTTTGTTTGTATTAAACAAAATTTCTTCAATTTTGAAAAAAATTATACTAAATTCCTATAATATCACGAAGAACAACGTAACAACGTTTCCTGTACTACGATTTCCACAATGACCTTGTCATACCATTTTCATAATTCCGCCAAACTCATATGAATATAAAATTCCATTTAGTTTTCTATAAACATCTGGACAGAATTCGCCACAACATTTCATGTGACTCATGTGTACGATCTGCAAAATCCATTTAAAGATGATGTCGTCAACTCTTTTATTGCGTTTCATTTGGCAATAAAAGAAATAGCATTAAGTGATTATTATGATTATATATTTGGTAATAATAAGACTAGACCACCTTTAAGATTTCCAGAATAACTTGATATACGAAAAATGCTACACAAAGTGACAAAGAGTGTTCTCATCTTTTACGACACATTGTGAAATGTCATAAAACCATACGGCTATTGCGGTTGTTTTTTATTTATTTCTTCATAAATAAATAATGAGAAGATTATGTAAGATTAGGATTTTATAGTGAAGATTTATAAAATGTTTTTTATAACTTGAAATAGATAAATTATAATAATAATTATTTTGTAGTTAAAATGCTAACACTTAATTCTTTACTGTATTTGTGACATCAACAGTAAAACAATCGGTGATTTAAATTTACCATATAATATCTTAAGTTATGTCTTTCTGTTGTCTATACAATGCATATAGATTTTATTTGTCTTAACTGTATGCCTTCTCAATTGTGTATGATTTTTTTTTGGTTTTACCTTAACGATTTCCTTATGACTTGGAATTATGGTAATTTGACCAAGTTTTAGTTTCTCAATTACCTATAATTGAATTTATGAAAGCAATTTGTAGATCATAATAATTCAATAATGTATGAAATTCTAAAATCGGCGTTGAACTTTTGCATTTTTTGCCTTAAGGGCGTACTAAAGAAAATTAGCGTTGTTCGATATTCGCAAGTTGGCTGATGGTGATCACGTGAGATGATTTTAAGGAGGCACTCATAGGTATCATCATTTTGTATAAGGCAAATTCTAAATTTAGTATAACGTTTTATACGTTGAATGACTTGATCAATTATTATATGAGCAGCTAAGTATATATTGAGATGGTTCGTACTAGGGTCGTATGATGACTACATAAAGCAGTTCAGCAGAAAGCTTAAACTTGCCAGACTTTAATGCGCTTTGTTTTGATAATTTATCATTGATACCTTATTCTCACCAACATCAATAGATGGCTTAAAGCTCATTTAAGCATTTGTACGCAATTCCCTTGTAAATAAGCCTCCATTCACAAACTTCTTTCGACGCCTTCGCCTGTTACAAATCACCATCGCCATGGTCCATTTTGCCCATATTACAATGTAAATACCCAACAAGTTTTTGCCTGTGCTTTTCTGTTTCAATTTTGTTAAAAACTACTTTTGTTTTAGCGATACAAGTGAAAGTTGTTATTGTTTCAAGTTGCTTGCCATTTGTGCTCTCCCCTCTCCTCTCTCTTCATCTCATAAACAAAAATAAATAATGCCCGTGTGACATTTTTGCTGTATAAGCCAAGTCTACAATATCTTGATGCCAATACTCTATATTACGTTCGAGCGCATGATTTTTGTCAATGGCCATTTAGGGCACCGCAACTTGTGTCACTGGTGGCACTCGTCGCATACATGACAATAGCATTAATAGTTACAGTTGAAGGAAGTCCAAAAAAATGTCGTCGTCTGGTTCCATTTCAAATTGTAGAGCACTGGGAATGGATTTATGTGACAATTGACCGTGTTTAGTGTGATTGTCTTGTCTTGTTTTGGGAATTTTTTTTTATTTCGAGTCCAACGAACAGAGAAATTGTGTCGTTCATGGTTTTGGGTTTGAGAAATGATGTAACCATCATCATGAATGAATGTTTGTCTTGAAATTCAACAAAATGTTAATATTACAGTAATAGTTGGGGATTGGTTGTTGAGATACCAATAAGTGTTCGTATTATTGGTAAATATATGGCAAAAGTTTGCTTTTATTAATTACAAGTCATATGCCAAAGGGAATGTGGATAGATTGATTATTGTAATGGGCAAACATAGAAATAGTTCCGGGACTAGTCCCTGGAGGGTGGGGACCGGTCCTAGTTCTAACTCAAATATATGAAGGGGACACGTCACTTTAACGTGGCTTCGTCACTGGAGGTGTGCATTAACACCCAACGACATAACTTGAACCACCCTGTGCCAGTTCCCCAATACCTGTCGTGGGACCATTTTCAAGGAACACGATTCAGACCACTCCTTAAAACATTTTCTGTGTCAGTTCTGTAAGATCCATATAAGGATCAATCTCAAAGTACATAACTCCGACCAAACTCCAATTATTGTTAATGCATGAAAAAAAATGTAATTTTGTAAGGGTAGAACTAGAAGGAATGGGTCTATTATGTCTATTTACAATCACATAACTATATTTTCTCACCGATTACGGGGTTTTTAATGACGAATTACGGAACGTTGACCTCTTGGAATTCTCCTTGACAACCACCTTCCTAACAATGAGTTGAACACTTATCATCAGCCAAAAATGTGAGGTGGACATTTCGCTTGATAGAACGCAGAATCTGATATGTGTTATTAAATGCTTTTTAACCCTATTAATAACCCGAACCTGAAAGAATAATTCCAGCGCAATTACAGGAACAATTACACTTTACTTGTAGTTGGTGAGAAGTACATTTTAGGGGCCGCTACATGCTGGGAGTTATTGCGAACATCTGGAAGCAAACCAAAGTGGTTTCATCTGGAAAACCAGCAATTGCTCTCATGTCAAATCAAAGGAATTTTGAGAAATTCATGTTCGAAGTAATCTTCCACAGATTTTACCATCGAAATCTCCTACACTAAGGCAAGGCCAACTGAGACAGCTCTCCACTCTACAGTCAGATCTATCGAGAACTCCCTCGAGAATAAGATCTACGCTCTACGAAATTTCCTTCAATAATGTTTCTTCTTCTAAATTGGCATAGAAAAGAATTCCAAGCGCCGCCCATCAAGTATATTGACGAAAACCTTTCGAGCTGGAACATTTTCATCCTTTCGGACAATTTGTCTAAGCCAGCGCAAGCCAGACAGATCAATCAATTCTGGGAGTCTTCGAGAGAGAAACACTTCGTTAACGGTGAGTATCATCGTCGAATGAACCACGAGTTGTACAACAGTATTGACGTAGTCAAGCGCGTTGAAATATGTATATTTACCCAGTAGCAGCGGTTTTCCATCAAAACTCGTCTTTTGATTTCCAGGAAGACATTATTATTTTTGTTTATGGCGGACCCAAGGTAGACAAAATCATCTACCACATCAAAGTTATAGTTATTAACGTTCACGCAGCGTCCCAGACGATTGGATTCTATGTTCGTTGAAACAAAAACTTGGTTTTGTCCTCTATTATCACCAAACCCTCTTCCTCCGACTGCTTTTCTCGATCAAGCCGCAGTATCATCCCGCAATCCACGGCCAATGATATCTATATCATCGGCATACGCTAGCAGAATGTGACTTTTGTTGATGAAGGTACCATTCCTTTTACTGCAGCCTTAGGATGTTAAAAAGATCGAAGGACAAACTATCGACTTGTCTATAGTCTCGCCTGGTAAAAAATGGCTCAGTCAGATTTATGTAAATTTTTACTGAAGACCGTGTCAGTTAGTGTCGGTCGGTCGGTAGTGGATTTTCCAGGTCTATTTAATATTTAACTTAATTTCCCCCATGAATGAGGCATGTGATAGATTCTCTCATTATATACAAACGGCACCCATTTGTTTATAGACGATTGAGAACGTCAGAGGTTTAAGAAGTTTTAACTAGACATGCCGATAGACTCGACACTATACTCCGAAGTTGGTATCGACAACATCGAAGCAGCCACCGATGAAAGAATATGTAGATGACTGGAGACAGGAATCGAAGCATGGATCTCCCGTATGATAGTCGCGTGTTCTATCCATCATACCACTGTCCGTCACTACAGCTGTACTAAAATCATTGCATGACTTGGTGGGTTGACGGTACAGAGGAACGTTCTATGGTTAATCTCAGTCAATGAACTGCTTCTCGAAATAGAGATGGCCGAAAGCCAGTAATTTGCATACGCCAATGATCTTACCATCATATGTTCGGGTAGAAACCTCAATTTACTTAGAATTCGCACAGATCGCCAACAGTAGGCTATCGTTAAACCCACCTAAAAGTGAGCTCATCCTTTTCTCGGTAATATAAAATTTCAACATTTGAACCAACGTCACTAAATGGGGTACAATTCCAGTTGGCACAGCATGCCAATTATACAAGGACTATCCTCGACGGGTAACTTTCTTGTAATTCCAATGTGGAGGAGGGGACCAATAAGGCATATGTTGCTCTTTACTGCTGTAAAGGGGATATAGGTAGAGTGTTCAAAACCGAAACCAAAAACCGTCTAACCGGTTTTTTTCTCCGAAACCGTATGCCGGTTTCTTCAAAAATGCCAATATCGAATACCCGGTTTAACCGGTTTTTAGATGTCGGTTAACCGTTTTTACAAAAAGGAGCATTTTCACAGAATATTGCCAGGTTAGTTCTATGCAAATTGGCAGAGAAGGTTGTTTATGCTGGCATGATATTCTTTGGGCAAACTCAAAGCATGATTTCTTTTAAATTGCCTTATGCAATACGAAAATTTGGTTGGAAAATGCTGCTAGATGACTGTTTCCTCTCATCTTGAAATGGGTGATAATTATTGTTATCTTCTAAACTAAGCATCCAATTTCATAAAGAGCTTTATTTGTGATCACCTTACAATAGTTGTGAAATCACTAAAATATAGTTGGGATTTAACCTAGCAATGACTGAGAATCCTTCGATATTCATATGGAAAACTTTAAGTGCAGTTAATATATAAACTAACTGCCTGTCCCACGATGTCGAAGATTAACGTTCGCTTGGGCTTTTTGCGATAAACAGCTGATTTTCTATACACATTTCAGATATTTAACGCAAAAGAACCCAAGCGAACGTTAACGTACGACATCGTGGGACAGACAGTAAGTGTCCGATCGTAAGAAGGTGCTTATTTTAAGATCACCATACAATAGTTAGGAAATCACCAAAATATAGTTGGGTTCTAATTTGAAAATAGATTGAAATCTCATATTAAAAAAATGAGAATCCGTCGATATTTATATGAAAAAAAGTGGTTCAAATTATGAAATCGAACCTTAATTATAAGCCATGTTAGGTGTCTACCTTAAGATATGCAGGAAAATCTATCAAAGTTTGTGAGTAATTTAGACTCCACTTATGTGTTAAGTTTAAATTACCTAACAACTTAAGTTTGGATGAATTAATCATCCTTATTAATTTAAAACATACTAAGTTGACTTAGCATACTTTAGAATCAAGGACCGATATGTTATGTTTTTTATATATAATTCATATTAAATTTCATATTGGTTTTTATTTTACAATATCCAAAAAACCGAACGAAACCGGTTTACTCGGGTTTTTACTAAATTGGGTATTTGAAAACCGAATTGTTGGGAAAAGGTATTTTTGGAATAAACCGGAAACCGGTTTCCTGAAAAATTCAAGTATTTGAACACTATAGATATAGGGGATATATGGCTGGGGATGGTCTCCAAAGATCATTATGTGGATTTATACAGCATAAGTTAGACCAAAACTATTCTATGGTATTAAAGTTTGGTGGAGGTCACTTCATAATAAATATGTTCAGAATTTCTGGTCAAAAATTCAGTTATGATTAGTGTGAGTCAATAAACATAATGTCAGGTATAGAACATAATGACATTCTTAACATCTGAACTCCTGATATCATGACTGAATCTGCTGCCTAAACATAAATATCTCCAACAAGCTGCCGGACCATTGTGGCGTGTTTCAAACAGAAACTACCACTACTGAAAAATAGTGTCACAAGTCTCCGAAAAATCTGTATCAGTCATGTAAGCGACATTCCTGACGATGAAGGAATGCCATTCACCACTAAGGGTGATGGCTGAGTATTTTGTCATACTAGATACAAAGCGTTATTCAGGGCAATTGCTTAGCGGATGAGCTGGCTAGATATGGTACCGCGGCATAGATTCTTGGGGTAAAAGAAAGTGATGGTTTGCCGACCACTAATCTCTGTCTCCCGTCTGCACATCAGGCAATGGACTGATATTGTATTCAATGATAAATGAAGATTCACTCCAACTTATGAACGAAAAAATAGAACTAAGTAACTACATAACTTACCGATAGATAGAATATCCCCAGTGATGGTAACACTAACAGGATATTGTCTTGTTAGAAAATACATACCCTTAGATTTGCGCACAGATAAGGTTGAGGATACATGTATGTGTATACATGGATAAGGATGAAGAAGCAATGCCACAACTTTTCTTGGATTTAAAAACCATATAGTAAGACCTGCATAAAATACCTTTAGGACTGATTAGCAAATTCGTAGAAAAGTCTAATTTTTTTTGATAGCTAGTTATCACCAGGGCTTCAGTGAGTAGTCAGTTTTCGCTATAGGAGAAATTACAGGTATCACCAGGGCTTCATTAACTTAAGTATACTGTCTTTCGAACGTTTTTAACCTAACTTAACTTACTTGCAAATTTTCATATGGATAATTGAAGCTTTATTCGAGTTATCCTTACCTCCAGCTATGCAGACGAACATGGCTCAATCGCCTCAAAAAGTCCTGGACTAGTTTGGTCTCAAAATACTTGTTGTTCAACTTGTTTCTCTTAATGCGTTACGCTTTACATCGTATAAAAGATATACACCCTCATCCACATGGAGGAAGGTACACAATGAATTCAATGAATGTTTGCACAAAATTAATGTAAGGTAGAGTTATTATTAATCCTGTAAATGACACAATGTTAAGGTTACAGAATAATATCATTCTGGTTTTTTAAAATTTCGTAAATAACGCAGTGCTAAAAACACTCGTAATTAAACGCAAAGGAAGCTAGACATCACAAAGCTGCATAACCCCGAGACTCCATCCAACGCCCTCAGTTCCCCCTAATTCTGATGTTCCGGACACACAGTAGCGGAATATTGCGAATTCTATGAACACTGCCGCAACAACCGAAGGCAGCATTAGTGAAGAAATCACACCAGTCATCGACGACGGAGTATATTGTCCACCACCGTGCCAAAACGAGATCAGAGAGAATTTTTTAAAGCCGGCAGCGATGAGCTGGTAACATGCATACACCAGCTCATAAACAGGCTTTGGCTCAAGGAAAATTCACGACCTACCAGATATTCACACTACGACAAATCCTGGAGAAGACCCAAGAAATGCAGATCGACACCTACCATCAGTTCATCGACTACAAAGCTGCATTCGACAGTCCGATGCGACAGAAATTGTTGGATGCTATGGCTGAGTTTGGTTACGACTTTGCGGGATGTCACTGACTGACACGAAGTCTTCAGTGAAAATTGGCAAAAAATCTACCAAGCGAGGCTTTAGATAAGTCTGTCCTGCGATCTCTTTAACATCGTAATGGAGATGATCATGGGGAAGGCTGCAGTAAACAAGAATGGTACCATCTTCAACAAAAGACACATGTTGCTCGCGTATGCTGGTGATATAGATCTCATTGGTCGTGGATTGCGGGATGTTACTGCGGCTTTTTCGAGAATTGAAATGCAGTCGGCGGAAGTGGGTATGGTGAAAAATGAGGACAAAACCAAGTTATTTTTTTCAACGAACAAAGAGTTTACTTGTCAGGGACGCCGCGTGAATGTTGACAATTATAACTTTGAAGTGGTAGATGATTTTGTATACCTTGGCTCCGCGCCGTAAACAAAAATAATAATGTCAGCCTGGAAATCAAAAGACGAGTATTGATCGCAAACCGCTGCTTTAATGCGCTAAGCAAGCGATTTCATGACAAAGCGCACTCTCGAAGAACAAAGATCCAACTCTACCAAGACTCTGATCCTACCTGTCTTGCTCTACATCGCAGAGTCCTGGGTAATGACTAGAGTATACAAAACCGAAACCGGAAACCGACAAACCGGTTTTTTTGTTGAAAACCGTCAGCCGGTTTTTACAAAATATCGATTTTCGAATAACCGGTTTAACCGGTTTTTTGAGGTCGGTTTTACCGGTTTTCTGAAATCATGAAAAGTTAAAGATATCGATCTTTTGCCTTAGAACAGCCCCAAAAATTTTTCTAAGCAACATCTTTAGTAGCAAATTTTATTGTTCCAAAGTTCCATTTTACGACACTTTTCTTGAAATAAGAACGAAAAGGGCACGTAAGGAGTCCAGATAGAGAGTTTAAATGTTTCACAACAAAAATAATCGTTAAATTTTATAGAAGGCATCTGATATCAATAAGTGCTAAAACAATGACAAACTTCAGACTCTGAATGAAAAGAAACAAAAACCAGTAAGAAAGTTTCAGTCGGGCAACCCGATTTGCTTTTACCATCACCCTCTGTACGACAAAAAAAATTTCTGTTATACTGATATTATACTCGATTTCTAAAGTAGGGTAGTGGTACATTTGTATGGGAGGTACCAGAAGGGGCGTGTCTAGACTTCCAGATTTCTCCTAAACTTTATCCTGTTGTAGCTTTACTAAATACAGAATTTGGGCACGCGTTGGGTGTATTGATATTATTACTCCATCTTTAAAGTGGGCCAAAAGAAACATTTGTATTGGAGGTACCATAAGGGGCGTCGCTAGAATTCCGATTTTTTCTCCAAAACTTTATCCTGTTTTAACTTAACAAAATACAGAATTTGGGCACGATCGTGTCGAGTGTATTGATATTATTACTGCATCTCTAAAGTGGGCGAAGTGATACATTTGTATGGGAGGTACCAGAAGGGTCGTGTTTAAACACCAGATTCTCTAAAACTTTTTCCTGCTTAAACTTTACTAAATAGAGAATTTGGGCACGATCGCGTTAGGTATATTTATAATATTAATAGATTTCTAAAGTGGGTGGTACCAGATGTCTATGGGAGGTACCAGATGGGGCGTGGCTAGACTTATAATTTTTTTCTCAAAAACTGTATCCTACTATAGAATTACTAAAGAAAGAATTTGGGTACGATCGCGTTGGATTTATTGATATTATTACTCCATCTTTAAAGTGGGCGTAAAGGTACATTTGTATGGGAGGTATCGGATGGGGCGTGGGTAGACATCCAATTTTTTCCGAAACTTTATCCTGTTATAGCTTTACTAGGTACAGAATTTGGGTACGATCCTGTTGGGTGTATTGATATTATAACTCGATTTCTAAAGTGGGCGGAATGATGTATTTGTATAAGAGGTACCAGAAGGGGCGGGGCCACGTAGCCCATTTGCAATACCGTAAATAGTTTTGGGGAAATATTAACTCGTGCAAAATTTCAAAACATTTGGTTGCGTCTTTCGAAAGTTATCGTGCATACCAGCGGACAGCCAGACAGACAGACGGACATGGTTCAAACGACTTAAAAAGCCCTGAATCGAATTATACCATCATCCTTATGGATGATGGTATAATGAGTAGTAAAAGTTGGAGATATTGATTTTGGTCTTACAACACCCCATGTGAAATTTTCCGAGAAGCATTTTTGTAGAGCATTTGAATGTTGTAAAGTCCTATTTGAAGATATTTTTCTGATATTTCTTGAAACAGGTACGAAACGGGCACGTAACAATTCAAAATAGACAGTGCCATAAAAGTCGAATGTTTGTATACTCTAGTAATGACACAAGCAGCTCAATCAATTCTGGGAGTCTTTGAGAGAAAAATCCTTCGCAAAATATTTGGACCCATCATCGCTAATGGCGAGTATCTTCGTCGAATGAACCACGAGCCCTTTTAATAAGGATCAGTTAATTTTTATTCGAGTTGTCATGCCAGACGGACATGAAATAGTTTGGTGTAATCACACTTGTTGTGCAACTCGTTTCCTTTAATGCATTAAGTTTGTATGGTATCAAATGATATATACCCTCATTTGAATAAATGTTAGGTAGAGTTTTTTTTAAATCTTGTTAAGGTTGCAGAATATTATTCTGCTGCCTGAGAATAACATTATGGATTTTTTTTGATTTCGTGTGTAAATTAAAATAATTTAAATTTTTAGGTCTTTCTTATAGCCAATAACATGTCTGAAATATCAGTTTTTGCCTTTTAATATCATACTGAGATGATACTTGCATAATATTGGTATATAATGATAAAAGATTTATCTATGTACTTTAAAATGTACCAACGACTTGTTGGTTATGAAATCTTTTCGATGCTTTAAATCCGGTTTCACACAATAACCCATAAGTTATAGAAAATAATTTCTAATATATTTCTATAGCGACTGGTAACTAAATGATCTAATTACAATGATCAAATATACTCTCTATACCTTAAGTGTTCTCTCACATTACTGTAAGCCCAGCAAACAACTCCCTCATGTTTGTGTCTTAAGTCTTTTGTTTATTTAATGATGACATTTGGTTTAGAATTTATAACTTCCTTTCGGTGGGAGTTTTTTTCCCACACACAGCACGAAATGGAATGGAAATGTCAAAAAACAAAAACACTTTACTAACAGTGAAATAGAGATGACCGCTATATGCAGTAATTTAATAATCACAATATAATCACAAATGACCACAGATATTGTCATCATTATTTATAATTTTATTATTAACAAAAACAAAACAAAAAAAACGACACCAGTAAAAGCAACGGCAAATCATATATCAAGTGCGTTGGTTTTTGTTCCCAACAAATTTAACAATGACTTTCATAATGTCAAAGTTATTTTGCATTAATGCGTTTGGTTCATACATGAACATTTTTTATTTTATGTGTTTGCCTTTGACGTTGACACACAAACCATTCATGCGAAAAGTCGAAAACAAAAACAGCCAATTTTTGTCATTATAAGGTGGAGGGCGAGGGTTTGCAAAAGGTCTTCATGCAAAAAAGCAATCATAATTTGTTTGTATCTTCTTCGTTGTTTTCTTTACAGTCATTCATTATTTGGTATTTAAAATTGAAGAAGGTCCAAGTTAACGCTTAGTGTTGTCTTTACAATCATCCAATCATATGATACGGCCGGTTTGTTGTGGTGGCATCAAGTCATGTTATAAAGTAGGTCTAGTGTATTGATAAGTACTTGTATTGGTTTTGGGTTTGTTTTGTTTTTGTGTTGCGTATAAGTTCAAGGTTAGCTATTATAAGGGGTCTACTGATTATTTGTCGATTATGATATAATTTAATATCATAATATGAACAATTGTCATTGATAGAAACGAGGGTATAACTGTCGCATGGTAAAACTAAAATAGCTAAATAAGACACGTTTCCGATGTCAAGCCCCACCGACGTATATAAGGTGGTCTTTACATATAGGAAAAACTGTTTAACGGACATGTGACACATGTTTTTTGATGTACAATCATGGTGCACACCCTTTCGGATATTGTGGTTGACCTAAATTTGATGTGTAAACTTTCGTGACAACCAATATTTATAATCTTAGTGTAAGTATTCACACAGGCGTACTGTGTCCTATTCCTTCAAATCAGAGGCGACTCGATGTTTTACATCGGGCATACGCGTGTTTGGAATTTGTGTAGGTATTAGAAAATTACACTTATTTACAGATAGTGACCAAAGTCTAACATTGTTTACGCATTTCGCTCTTCGAGTAACAGTAAAATATCGTAGAAAAATTTCCATAAGAATTTCTATAATGGTTCCTTAACCGTGTTTGATTTTACTATTTTGACTTTGTTTCAAAGTATGGTCTTAGTTTACAGACAACTATGTGATCTGCATAAGATCTACATAATTTTAAGAATCTTATGCTTAGATATTTAATATTTTGGAACTACCGACTGTTTCGTCTCTTGACCAATAACAAGTCCTAACGCTACATAAACAAACAAAGGTCCCTATTACAAGAACTCCTCCTTCGTATCCTTATTAAATATTTTTTATAAATATTTACATTTTTCCCATCTTAATTAACATCGCAAATTAATGCAAGCATAAATTATTAATTTTTTTTGTTTTGTTTAACTTTCCTATAAGATAAACTATAAAATTTAATGACAACTCAATTTGGCGACAACATCATGAAAATGCTAAACGCCAGTGGCTATCTTTAGGAACCTAAAGTTTAAAGTACAGAAGACAACAAAAATATTGTTTCACAAATAAAACTGTCTACAGTAAATTAAACAGAGTGTTTGCGACGACGAGTATCGCCCGCCGGTACTAATGAAATGTGAATTAATTTATGATGGAAATAAAATTTTATTATTGCTTGACTTTGTGTCAGGAGGACAAGGGAGAAACTTGAAAATTGTGCCACATAAGGTAGTATCAGTTAACTGTGTTATCTCAGATTTATTTGTTGTCACATATTGTACTACTATCGTATGGCAGTTAATTTGATATGTGAATTTAAGTTCAATCAAATTTTGTGTTACATGACATGTGTATGTGAGCTAATATTCACTTAAAAAATGAATTTTAAGTTTAAATTTATGTTTGAACTGTTTAAGAAATAATCACAAGAAATTTGAAACTGATTAACCAAATGGATTAAAGATTCGCTCTCATATAGTCTGATCATCATAGTGTTGTTCGATCGAAACAAAACGCATATCATTGTTCATGCTTAAACTAAGGCTACGTTTCGTGAATGGACCAATATCAAAATCAGACAGTTCACCTATGTCCCTAAATAAATAAGAGCGCGATCAACAGGGCAGGCCAAGTGAAGAGAAGGTGATTTCTGAACTCCTCCTCCTATTCTTCCCGTGAGCTTTTGCAGAAGCCACTAACTGCAACATTCAGTCTCAGTGCGTGCGTTTTAACAAAACAGTGTCCTGTCATAACGGACTTAAGAAATTAAACATCGGGACCCGACAGCGACAGCATTATTTTGCCTGGTATGTGGCGCGGCACCCACATAAGGTTGATGCTGAAATGCTGAGCCATTTCGTTGAGAGATATACGGAAATCCAGGGCTTTTGTTGTGTTCATCAAGACAGGATCTAGAGATTTGATGGCTGCATGACGAAATTTTATTCCTAACTGTGATAAAATCGTTCCAGACGTGGGAGGCTCTCTCCGGAGAGATTTCGGGGAGTATCGTCTTGCGTTCCCGAGAGAGACGCCGGTGGACCACTTTTTGACTTTGCTACAATAAAAATCGGTAGCAGGGGTGTATAGCTTTGCAACCTCCGATCAAGGGATATAAATATGATACTACGGGCGGCCAGGTAACTCAGAGTAGTTTCCTACCTTTCTTTGTTGAATGTGTAATTATTAACATTTGTTGAACGTAGTGGTTATGATTACTCTGGCAAATCGAAAGTTTGATATTGGAGTTATTTAGCTGGATGCCTCTTGGACCCATACGAGACTAGAATTTCACATTTTGCAGCAGAATATACTTTTGGTTAATGTTGCGTTGCAATAAAGGCTGCAGGAACTTAGTTACGTTTTCACGTTTTGTTTCCTATAAGAGACCATGATTGACCATGATGTATCACTTTGATGCATCCTATCAAGTCCACAGCAACTCACTTAAATATATGTTTATAAATATCCCCGTGAAATGGGTGCTTCGGCACATAACAAAGGTAGCGAATGAAACCAGCCGGATGGAGTGCTATGATCCTAGCAGATGGTGATGAAGTAAGTTGTAGTTGTTGCGTTTGTATAGTGTGATACACTATACATATAGAAGAATGAGTGGCCGACCGGATGGGGGACTGCTCTTACTAGCAGAAGGCGTGGTCGCATTATTTGACCTGAGGTCGGAAGTGAGTTATTGTCAAATGACTTATAAAAATGGAAATTTATCGCTTACAAATAAAATATGTACAATTTTAATATTTCATTGCATAATTGAACAACGTTCCGGGCCTTAAAGGTTACATTGTAGTCGATTCTGAAGTGGGTGGAAGCTCACCATCGGGTCAAAACGACAAGTCGAAATTAGATATCTTCGTGCTGTATTTAGTCTAAGGTCTTTATTATTTAACTGTAAATCGTCAGTTTCGATTTACAGTCTTAAACCAGGAGTGATGCATTTCCACGCATCTCTATCTGGTATAAGTATTATAAACTTCAGCTATTAAGGATAACGATAACGACAGCTCTCTACTAGGATAAGAGAGTTTGAAACCAGCTTTTTGGCCAAAATTACGTCGAGGAATTTTATACAGTCTGCGAAATAAATTTCTGTGTACGCCAAGGATATAGGTTCCACGGATTTTATACCTTGTGATAAACATCGGATCCATCCGATTAACACGGTACATGATTTCTTCAACAACCCTTTTGAACTATAGTAATCTTGCGTTAACCCTCTTCAACTTCTTCTTTTTCATGTATCATTTATTCATTTCATTTTCATTTATCAGTAGCAGCACGAAGAAAAGAACTCCAAGCGCTTCAGTCTTTTGCGCATCATAGATAGTTAGTCACACCAAGTTAAGATAACAGCTCTTTCACCTGGTCCATCCAACGAA
Source organism: Muscina levida (assembly GCA_964034835.1). Classification (NCBI taxonomy): domain Eukaryota; kingdom Metazoa; phylum Arthropoda; class Insecta; order Diptera; family Muscidae; genus Muscina; species Muscina levida. Next base: position 130,284,976 of record OZ035881.1, read on the forward strand.
GTTTTGGTCGCCCCTCCTGGCAACAGTAACATTTTGCAGTTCACGGCCAATGATATTTATGTCACAGGCATACGATAGCGGCATGTGACTCTTGTTAAAGAAGGTACCAGTCCTGTTCTCAGCAGCATTCTGCATGATCATCTCCATTATGTTGTTAAAGAGATCGCATGACAGACTATCGCCTTATCTAAATCTTCGCTTGGTACTTAGCCATAAATAGAATCTAATAATTTCTGACGTATCGGACTGTCGAATGCAGCTTTGTAATAGATGAACAGTGGGTAGTTGTCGATCTGTATTTTTTAAGTCTTCTCCAGGATTTGTTGTAGAGTGAACAATCAGGTTCGATGGGATGGGCATAAATCTTTCACATAACACAGCAGACAGGACGTTTTAGGTGATGGGTAACAGGCTGACCCCCCCGACAGTTGGTACACACACTTGGACCGCATTTCTTAAGAACAGGACATAGAACACTTAGTTTCCAATCAACGGGCATTCCTTGAGCGAAAACGAGTTTATGAGTTGGTGTATATACGTTGCCAGTTTACCGCCGCCGACTGCTGTGCCTCGCTGATCTCGTTTTGACACGGTGGTGGAAAATTCGTCTTCGATAATTGACGTGTTTTCGTCACTTACGCTGCCTTCAGCAACGACAGGAGGACCACTGTGTTCCCTCCACCTCTGTCCTAACAGGTAGGGATCCATGTTCTAAAGCAAGGATCGGATCCATGTTCTAAAACCTTTGCTTTATACCTTTTGGTAAAACTTTTGAGTTTCACCTCTATCCCCGTAATTTTAAATATTCGGACTCTATCTTTTTTCCATGGACGCTTTTTCCGCCTGAAGAGGCGTCTCATCTCCTCCTGTTCTTATTATATAAATCCGTCACATCACGCGTTGATATGCAGCATCCATTTCCTCATGCTAAACGCGACATTCCTCAGTGTACCAGGGCTGGTTTGAGCGTGGTGTTTCATAACCCAGTTAGGTCGGTGCGGCAGTTCCACTAGATGTCGGGAACATCAATATCGGTGGTATGCAGCTTTGTGATGTCCAGCTTCGTTTGCGTTTGGTTACGAACATTTTTAGCACTTGCGTACCTAGGTGGTGATCCAAGTCAATGTTTGCATCGCGCATCACAAGCACATACATAACGCTTGAGATATGCCTCCTATCGAATACCACGTGATCAATTTCTCTTCTTGATGCGGGAATCTGGTTCCACTCCCTACCATGTATCTTGCCGACGCGAAGCTAACCAGTCCGAAGCCGTTATCGGAGGTTTTGTTGTGTATACAAAATTTTCCGACTGCTGATCTAGGAGCATCTTTCCTTCCTATTTTAGCATTAAAATCTCCCAGAACAATGTTGATATCATGTGCAGAGCAGTGGTCATATATTTCCTCTAGCCGTTGAGATGAGCTTCTGTAACTTCTGTTACATTCTTTCTTCGACGCATCGATGGTACCATGCCATTTATGTTACAAAACATTGCGCCTTCTCACAGTTGCTACCACTGAACAGATTTTTAATAGCATTGTCCGGGGAAGACATGATCTCTCGGGCGTTGTGAGGTGCTTGAGAATCTCCAAAGAGAGATTCTCGTTATTCCCGAGTAAATAATGATCAGAAAGACTCGTTAACCCTCATAAGGCATAATTAATATTTTAAGAGAATACTGTAATGTAAAATTCATTGTATATACTGTTACATTTTAAATTACCTTAAAAACCAACATATTAATTGACCAGAAATTCAAAAAATATATAAAATGCTAAAATTAATATTCCCAAGTTGTTTCCCTAGTTTCAACGCCACAGTAACAGCAAAAGTCACAAAAGCAATAAACCAAAAAAAATTATGAATGAAATTCGAACAGTTTGTAGGCTTTTAGCTACATTCGATTAATGTATCAATTTCTAGCGGAATTAAAAAGCAAACATAATTATATTCCATTTTATTTTGACAACTTCAGATATCATTATCATAATATCGTGATGGCAATTTGTCAACATAAACATATTTGTCATTGAATCGATTTAAAACCTTTTATTTTTCTATATTTCGTCAATTTGTTTACGGTAAATCTATTGGCTTTAGCTGATGTTAATCAATTTAGTTTGACTACATAAACTTGTTGTTTTCTATTTTGCTATATACAACTTTATATATTATTCATAGTTTTTATATTCGGCTATGAAGCTTAAATGTGTTAACCACATAACAAAAAAAAAATGAATTATAGCAAGAATCGTATACAGTAAAAACGTCATACAACGACAACAAGTTTTGTATTTTAATGAAATCGTTTTTGTATAATAATCGAATCACATTTTGCCTTGTTGTGTTTTTCTATTTTTTTTTTCGATTTTGTCACAGCTTTTTGCTGCTGCTTTTAACACCGGGTAAACAGAAGATGATGTCACTTTTTGTGTTATTTTTTTTTCCTCTAAAATTTTTTTGTTTATAGATTAGAGCCCAGATTCCATATAAATATATATTATTTATTTAACGATGTCATTGCATTGCATTCCAGCCAAGTTCATGCGAATTTAACAGGTTTGCGAGTGGAAAACTTGTATGGGATTCTTTATCAATTGTGCAAATTGAACGAAAATTTGAATACAAAATGATGTACTGTAAGGAGTTGTTGTAATGATTTTTGATTGTATTTTATTTATTGCATTCTTTGTAGAATTAGCGTTGTAGATATTTCGAAGAAGACTACAAGGTTGGTGATTTTATACGTATTAGTAGATCTGCCAATATTTTGCCATGATATGATAGTTGTAATGTAAGGCTAAGCATGGCGAAAAACGTACGTAACCAGGCACAACGAAAGCTGGACATCGGTAAACTGCGGACCACAGAGGTAGCGGATGCCTTCTCCAACCACCTAACTCAACTGTTGCGGAATGCTCCAACCTCTGATAATATTACATCGCAGTGACAATATATAGCCGACTCCATAGAACGGACTGCGAGAAGCGTACTTGGGTACTCTAAGCCGTCTCAAGAAGATGCCTGGTACGATGATGAATGTCGCAATGCCTCGAGAGAGAGACGAATGCTGCATACAGGGCAAAACTTCAGCCAATGGCAACGCGAGCTGTTTGTGAACGGCACAGGGAGAAGAGACGAGAGGCAACTCGTCTTTTTAGAAGAAAAAGGAAGGAACTGAAGAAGAGGCAGGATGAGTGCACTGAGTTGCTCCGAAGTAGAAAGAAGCCCGAAAATTCTACAAGAGAGTTAAAGCGAGAATGCATGGAACAGGGTTGCCCTCCTGCAAGGACAGCGATGGTCATCTAGTGACGGACCCGGATAACGTTCTGAAGATATGGAGAAATCACTTTTGAAATTTACTGGATACTGACATCACTCCAGAAGACCCCGATCCAATCCATGACGATGGTGTTTATTGTCCGCCTCCGAGCCAGAATTGGTCTCCCTGCTGAATTGTTTAAGGCTGGCCGGGAGGAGCTGATTAGGAGCATGCATCAGCTCATGGAGAACATCTGGCAAGAGGAGAGCATGCCCGGGGATTGGAGTCTCAGTCTGTTATGTCCCATATACAAGAAAGGAGATCGTAGTGAATGTAAGAACTATCGTGGAATAAGCCTATTACCAATTGCGTACAAGGTCCTTTCAAGCATATTGTGTGAACGTCTAAAGCCAATTGTAGAAAAACTAATTGGATCATATCAATGCGGCTTTAGAGCTGGCAAATCTACGACGGATCAAATATTCACCTTACGACAAATCCTGGAAAAAACCTATGAAAAGCAGATCGACACCTACCACCTCTTTGTCGACTACAAAGCTGCCTTCGACTCTCCGATAAGGAATAGGCTTTATGAGGCCATGTCTGAGTTTGGTATTCCAGCAAAGCTAATTCGACTTTGCAGATGTACCTTAGAAAACACCAAATCCTCGATTAAGATTGGTTAAGATCAGTCTGAACCATTCAACACGGAAAGAGGTCTCAGGCAGGGCGATAGCTTGTCCTGTACACTATTTAATATACTTATGGAGAAGGTGATGAGAAAGGCTGGTGTCAACATGTCTGACACCATATTCCACAAATGCCACATGCCACTAGCCTACGCCGATGATATAGATATAATTGGCCGAAATCTGCGGGACGTTACTGCAGTCTTCTCATAACTAGAAAAGCAGTCGGCAAAAATGGGTTTAGCGGTCAAAGAGGACAAAACTAAAATAATGATTCGACGAACAAGGAGTCCTCTCGATGGGGCGGCATCGTCAACGTTGAAAATTATTGTTTTGAGGTAGTAGATGAGTTTACCTACCTCGGATCTTCCGCCAATAAGAAAAATAATGTCAGCCAAGAAATTAAGCGGAGAATGAGGTAGTAGAGGAGTTTACCTACCTCGGATCTTCCGCCAATAAGAAAAATAATGTCAGCCAAGAAATTAAGCGGAGAATAGTGCTAGCCAATAGATGTTTTTACGGACTTCGCAGCACTTTAGTAATACCACCTTATCTCGGAATACTAAGAAACAGCTTTACCAGGGGTAATCTTACCCGTTATTTTGTATGCAGCCGAATCATGGGTGCTTACGGCAACGGACATACAAAACCTGGGAGTATTCGAGAGAAAAGTACTCCGATTAATTTATGGACCTATCTGTGTCGACGGCGAGTTTCGCCATCGGATGAACCATGAGCTGTATCAGCTTTACCACGACATCGACGTAGCTAAAAGAGTCAGAATGCAACGACTACGATGGCTGGGTCATGTTGTCAGGATGGATGTAAATGCTCCAGCAAGAAGGTGTTTGAAGGCGAACCAGAAGGACGGCGCAGAGAAGGGAAACCCAAACTCCGTTGGAAGGACCAAGTTTTAGGCAACGTGCCACCATCTGGTAGGACTAACTGGAGAACACACGCACAAGACCGAAGCGTGTGGAATTCTTTAGTACTTCAGGCCTCAAACTTATGAACCACGTTCGTAAGTTGTAATGGGCCACTTAAGTAAGTAATTAAGTAAGTATTAATATCGTATGTTTGTATTTATGTTATGTCAAACAATAGAGCGGAAAATGTAACAAATTCTCCTGTTCGATACTTACTAACTTCAAATCGATATTAAATTATTATTGCATGTAACTTGACAAAACGAATGATGCAGAACTTCTTCTTTTTGGGGCTACTTTCACAGTTCTTAGAATAGAGTCCCAAAATTTGTTGCACTGTGTTATGTAAGTAGATCTGCGATTATTTCGTCATTGTGTAGTTAGATCATGTAAAAGTATAGTATAACTAATTTAATTGTAGTTATTAGATTAAAGGAGTTTGTTTACTACTAACCGTGAGGTTGGAAAAGGGTGTATGAATGCTAATGCACTCCTAAATGTTCCACTAAACTTTTACAAGAGGTCTTAGCGGTTAATATGGCAACGGGAGACGAGTAGGCTTCATCAGGGAATGGACTGTCATTGATAATTCTTGATCCACCGAATTCTAGTTGGATGTGCCGCAGTTTACCGTAAATTCCCGCAATTCCCTATACATTGTATTTCAATCGAATCAAGGTCTTCAATTCTATTTGTAGTCCTTAAAAATTATATGAAATTTTTTTTTTGTGTAAACAAATAATTCGCATATTGATTCTACATATTCACATCATCACAATAAAAATAATAGAAAATGTTTTGCATTTGACCAAACACCAAAAATCATTGTTACTGTGTGTTAGTAATCAATGACATCTTTGTTTTGCGCCATTCAGTCACCTTGAATGACTATCTAGTTAATAATAGTTTTGTGTTTAAAATCTAAAAGCTTCGCTCATTCACATGTGACAAACAAATGCACACAACAACACATCATAAATTATATGCAAAAATTGGAAAATGACAAAACAGAAAAATAGCTGTGATGGTCAGTTGATTTTAACATAAAATTATTAAAAAAAAACAAAAACAAAACAAAATATGTAAAGTTAACTATATTTTATAAATATTTGCATATTTTGTACATACCTAGAGATTGATGTTAAACATTTCTTCGTAAGAAGCCACCAGACAATCGGGCAATTCGTATGATGCACTCTGGCACTATGATGAGGGAGGGAGTGTCGCGTTATGTCGATAATTTCAATACTGCGCACAGATGGGCGGACACAGATTTTCGTGTATCGATGATGATGATGTTGGTGACAAGGTAATTTTCGAAAACAACAAAATGTTGTTTCTTTTTTTTCCTTTAGTTATTGTTAATATATGTTAATTGATGTTGACTCTTTGCTGGCGTTTTTATTATGAATTATATGGTGATAGCTTGAATATTTATTGATTAAACACTCAATGGTTTAATAAAAAATCGCTAAATTTATTTATTTTTTTTAATTTTTTTTTTTTTTTTTTTTGATAAAATTTATTGTTTCATCTGTTATGAAATTGTAAGCTCTGTAAAGAAATTTAAATGGGAGAGAAAACAAACAATAAGATTACAGTCAGTTACAAAGTTAAAATTTTAATTACTAGAACGATATTTACTTAGAAATAATAATACAGAACATCGCATGATTTTGGGACTCAATTCTGAGAACTGCACGTGAAAGTAGCCCCAAAAAGAAAAAGTTCTGCTTCATTCGTTTTGTCAAGTTACTTGCCATAATAATTTAATATCGATTTGAAGTTAGTAAGTATCGCATAGGGAAAATTATCACGTTTTAGGCTCTTTTGTTATATTGTTATATGGTGTCGTATGATTATCATAAGTAATATTCCATGTAAATCATACTCCACTGAGTACAACAGTTTTAATGTAACTGCTTCAAAATAAACCCAGTTCAAAATCATTTGATAAATGGGAAAAATTATATACACAAATTAAAGGAATTGTAATTCTTAATTTTTTTAAATTTTTTTCAGCTAAATCGGACTAGTGGTTCTCGAGTTATGTCAAACAAAAGAGCCTAAAACGTGACAAGTTCCCCTATACGATACTTATTAACTTCAAATCGATATTAAATTTTTATGGCATGTAACTTGACAAAACGAATGATGCAGAACTTCTTCTTTTTGGGGCTACTTTCACGTGCAGTTCTCATAATTGAGTACTTAATCAATGAGCTAAAAAATGTTGTACTGTGTAATACATAGATTTAAGCATTTCAGGGGAATTTTCAAATTGAGTCTATCTGAATGTTATTCACTTGGGAATAACTAAAAACTCTCTTTGGAGGTTCCCAAGCAGCTCACAACGTCCGAGAGATCACGTATTCCCCGGGCATCCGTTCAGTGGTAGCAAATGTGAGAAGGCGTAATGTTGAGTAACCTAAATGGCATACTACCAATGATGCGTCTTAGAAAATAAGTAACAGAAGTTACTGAAGCTCAACACAACGGCTCTCTTAGTGGCTTTGGCAGCCACAAGAAACTAGGATCGAGCGCGGTGGCCTAACAAGCCACTCTTCCTTGACAAAAACAATTATTATGAAAACACGAAGAAAAGAAAATAACAAGAAAACCCCCAAATGTTGACGAACCCAGCAAACGTTATAAGGACCATGATTTAAGGATATGCATCTGGAATGTCCGAACTCTAAACAGTGATAGTGCCTATATTCAACTGGCGGATGTCCTCCTCAAATACAAGGCTGACATCACCGCCATACCGGAAATGATATGGAAGGGACAAGGATGCACTCGACGAATGAACTTGTCCTTTTTTTTACAGCGGCTACGCAGAAGACACTACTTTGGATGTGGATTCATAGTCGGCAAGAGAATTCGGCATCCGGGCGAAATATTTTTACATTACTCTGATTTGTGTACACGCCCCGACTGAAGACAAAGACGATGAAATTAAAGATGCATTCTATGAGCGCCAGGAGGAGATATATAACCGCTGATCTGCACATGACATTAAAATAGTTTTTGGAGATTTTAATGCTAAAATTGAAAGTTCAGCAGTCAGCGAATTCAGACTACACAACAACACCTCCGATAACTGATTCAGACTTGCTAGCTTCGCGTCAGCAAGAAACATGGTAGTGAGTGGAACCAGATTCCCGCATAAAGATATCCATAAGGCAACCTGGACATTACCTGATCAAAACACAAGAAATCAGATTGATCACGATTAATTGATGAAAGTCATGTCTCAAGAGTTATCGACTGATCACAAGCTAGTTGCAGCCAAGGTACACACACAATTAGGTAGTGCTAAAAGAAACACTCGTAACCAAACTTAAAGGAAACTAGACATCAAAAAAGCTGCATACCACTTAGGAAGCCTATGCCTACTCCAACCAACTCTGTCAATTACTTCAAACAAACCTACCCAGTTGTGATGTTCGACACCAGCTCTCACGGTTTAACCCTATAAGTATAGTTTAAGTAGAGCTAAAAACGCTCGACACCAAAAGTAAAGGTAGCTACGATGATGAGTGTCGCGAACTGTCTGAAGAAATTACTGCTGAATACATGGCAAAATTGAAGCCAATGTCAACGCGTAAGAAGAGGAGGATAAGAGACGCCTCTTCAAGGAAAAAAAAGAGCCAGGATAGCGAAAATAACAGGGATTTAGGTTAAGCCAAAAAATTTGTATATAATATTTTTCTACGTGCGGCATATAATCACATACGATGGCAAAGAAGTACCAGCTGAGTAAGTAAGCAAGTACAACGCTCGTAACCAAACGCAAAGGAAATTAGACATCACAAAGCTGCATACCACCGAGATAGTCAATGCCTACTCCAACCAACTCTCTCAATTACTTCAAAGAAACCCCCCTAGTTGTAATGTTTCCGACACACAGTGACCGCATACTGCGAATTCTATGACCACTGCAACAACGACCGTACTGGATTATGAAAAACCACGCTAAGACAAACCCTTGTACGATGAGGAATGTTGCGTAATGTCTGATGAAATGGATGATGTATGCGGGCAAAACTGCAGCCAATATGAAGGCGGGATATGACGTGGCGATATAATGATAAGAGGAGGGAGATGAAACACCTGTTTTGGCGGAAAAAACGTCTGTGGAAGAAAAGGGAGAGCCAGAATATCGAAAACTACAGGGATGGAGATGAGGCCCCAAAGTTCTACCAAAAGGTAAAAAGTAAAGGTTTTGCTACATGGATCCCAATCTGGTCACGGACACTCAGAGTGTGCTGCAAAGTTAGAGGGAACACTATCGATCACTACTCGTTACCAAAGGCAGCATGAGTGACGAAATCACACCAATCATCAACGACATAGTAGATTGTCCACCACCTAGTCAAAAATAAATCGAAATGTTTGTACCAACTATGGCGGGATTAAAACGCCCATCCCATACAAGGTCCTGTCTAGTGTGTTGTGTGAAAGACTAAAGCATATTCTGGCAAACCTGATTTAACTTTATCAGTTTGGCTTTAGACCTGGTAAATCCACGACCGACCAGATATCCACACTACGACAAATCCTGGAGAAGACCCAAGAAATGCAGATTGACACCTACTATCTGTTCATCGACTACAAAGCTGCATTCGACAGTCCGATCCGACAGAAATTGTGAATTGCTTTGGCTGAGTTGAGTACAAAACCAAGTTATTTTTTTCAACGAAAAAAGAGTTTACTCGTCTGGGATGTTGCGGGAACGTCGAGAACTATAACTTTGAAGTGGTAGATGATTTTGTATACCTTTTGTCCTCGGTAAACAAAATTAATATTCGCTAAACAAACGATTTAATGACAAAGCGCTCTTTTGAAGAACAAAGATCCAACTCCACCAGACTCTGATCATACCTGTCCTGGTCTACAGCGTAGAATACTGGGTAATAACACAAGCAGATCAGTCCATTCTGGGAGTTTTCGAGAGAAAAATACTTCGGAAAATATTTGGATCCATAATCGTTAACGACGAGTATCGTCGTCTAAAGAACCACGATCGTTTGAGCTGCACAATGACATCGACGTTGTCAAGCGCGTTGAAATAGACTGAATGGCAAGGACACGCTGTACGAATGGATGAAAATATTCTAGCTCAAAAGGTTTTCGTCAAAAAACTCGATGGGCTGCGCAGGAGGGGGCTACCAAAACTTTTCTATGTGCGGCAGCTGATAGGTGAATTTCTGTTGCTGTTGTTAATTGAGAAGAAGGAGAAGAAAATATAATAATAAAATGTTATTAAAGATTTCTTACTTTTATCCTTATTATGCATAGAAAGTATTTTGTCTACGATGGAATGCTTCATAGATCTTAGTCACATTACAAAAACACCTTAACGTGTTAAAAAAAACTATGGCTTAAACAACGCTTTGCAATATATGTTCTTTTATAGCTTACAGTACTATAAGCAAAGCCCTACACAAGAACCACATTACTCGTATATGTATGTAATTACACGCATCTCAACCATAAATTCTCCCATTCTGCTAGCTCAGACCTCTGACAGAAATTTCAAAAATTCGTTTATATTCGAATAATTCTTAATTTGATTGCTTATTTATAGACACGACGCCTGAACAAAAAGATATCGAGTAAAGCTCTTAAATCAATTTCACTAAAGTGTAAACAACAAATAAATTTGAAGTCACAGCAACGACGATGACGACGACAGCAGCAACAACAACAACAACAGTACATATATACAAAACGATTACAACATTTAAATTACAACATTAAGCAACTTTATAAAGAAAAGTTTGTATAAAGTCATGAAACTGTTGCTACCCCCAAACGGCGCGGACGGCCAGCGATGCAAAATTGACATGGGTATATGTAGCTCGTACTACTGCAGGACAACTATGGAACAACAAAACAGTAGAATAACACTTTGTATGCCAATGAGCAGACCAAAAGTAGCAAAACATTGCAAATTGTTTTACATGCAAATTGCAACAAACGTTAACAGTAACAACGCACCATCGCCACCGACACTACCAAAACAACAACAGCAGCAATCGCAATAACAACAGCAATATCATTGGCAACAACACCGCCAACAACTAAATGCAACAACATTTTATGGGTAAGTGAGTAGCTGCCTCAATATGTAAAAAAAAGACGAGACGAGAAAATGATTGTACCTTACAATATTTAAGTACTCGCATATTGGTGAAGTGGACCCAGTAAATTTAGTTTGTGCTGTAAAGAAAAAAAAAAACACAAAAAAGGCCAAAAACAGCTTAATGCCACAATAAATGTTAAACTTTATAAACTTACTTAATGTATGCAAAGAATGCGCGAGGCCTGCTTCACCAAATAATACCGAAACAAATACAGAGACTTAAATCTGCGAGAAAAGCACAACAAAATATTTTGCGGTAATGCCTAAGGGGTAGGGCGGAATAGGTGGGTGTGAAGAAAAGCACACTAGAATTATAAATCCTGAAGGAGTGAAGGGTATATTTACTTTGTTTTACGATTTGCAAACCCCATAAGGAGGAGGAGGTACGTATGACAACCTATATGCAGTCGAACTTATCTATAGCGTAGTCTCTGGCGATCGCCGATTTCTACGTTACAGAGAAAATTCGTTAAAGAGAAACTACTAATTATTTGTGTATACATATATGCAAGCACGAGCTTTTTATTTCATTTAGATGTTATTTCGATACATACAAATTTTTATATATTTATTTTATTGACAAAGTCAAATATTATACGTGGCAATATTTCTTGATTCGAGAAATGCTCTTTATGTTTGCAGTTGTGTTGCTTATAAGCTTCGTTATAGAAAAAATCGTCATAAAGAGGTAAAAATATTTGAAAAACAACAGGAAAATGTTTTTGTGTGTATACTCTATATAAAACTAGTCAGGCGGTTATCTTCGGCTATGCCGAAGCTCAGATACCCTTCACCATTTGTAAAAATGGTGGTAAAACTGGTTATTTGCACTACAACTATATTTTATTAAACTTTGTACCACAAAACAGGGGAGTTGGTGAGAAGTGGACGTTACTTTTAGCTTCACACATCCATTTTGTCAGTAATTTTGTATAGATTTTATTCGATTTTATGAATTCTGTAACTCCCCAAAAATGGAAAGTTGTGTGGGATGTGGGAGTAGTTTAAATCCGATCATGCCTATCTTAGAACTTAACCTCTGCTTCTGGACACAAGCTTACATACCAAATTTCAAACCGAAAGCTCATAAACTATAGGGATATACAGACGGACACCCCCAAAAAGGGGGAATTTGTATGGAAGGTGGGAGAAGTATTCGTCCGATATTGGTCATCTTACAACGTAAGCTCCTATTATAGGATTAAAGCTTACATATACAATTTCAGATCAAGACTTTGTATGGGAGGTGAGAGTTGTTTTTGACCGATCGTTCGCATATTAATACTCAACCTCCACTTAGAGCAGAAAAGCTTTCATACATTATTTCAGCTTGATTGCTCTTAAATTACTACTGTAATCGCGGGGACTGACATACGGACACGCCCAAAAAGATGGATTTTGTATGGGAGGTGAGAGTAGTTTTTGCCCGATCAGTCTCATTTTAATACTTAACCTCCGCTTAGAGTAGGGAAGCTTGCATACATTATTTCAGCTTGATTGCCCTTAAACTGCGGCTGTAATCGCGGGGACAGACGGACAGACGGTCACATTTAAATCGACTCAGATTTCGATGCTGATCATTTATATATATATATTGTCATACCTACCACGCCTCCTTATGGGCGTTATAAATGGAAGAACAAAATGAATATACCCTTCACTCCGTTCATGCGCATGGTGAAGGATATAAATATGTTAATTTTTTATGTCACCTCTAACTGTGAAAACGGTTGAACCAATTTGTACCACGTTGGGGATGTACTTAATATTGAATTAGAGAGCTGCTCGGAGGTATTTTTCGATATTAGTACTTTTTGATGTAAATAAAACCGGTACAATCACCAATCTATCAACGTGAAAGCTGTATATGAGCAATATCTATATAAAACCAGTAAGAAAGTTTCAGTCGGGCGACTTACATATACCATCACCCTCAGTAAAATAAAACCAGTACAGAAATTTCAGTCAGTTAAACTGACTGATAAATACCATCACCCAATATAATATATTGTTTAAGTCTTGAGTTATTGAAAATAATCGATTTGTAATTAAAACCAGTTAGAAAGTTTCAGTCGGGCAACCCGACTTACATTTACCCTTACCCTCAGTAAAACAAATAATTTTCTATTTTATTGATATTATTACTCGATTTCGAAATTGGGCGGAGTGGTACATTTATATGGGAGGTACGTGAAGGGGTGTGTTTAGGCTCCAGATTTATTCTCCATAACTTTATCCTGTTATAGCTTTACTAAATACAGAATTTGCGCACGATTGCGTTGGGTGTACTGATATTATAACTACATCCCAAAAGTGGGCTGAAAGATACATTTGTATGGGAGGTACCAGAAGGGGCGTGTCTAGACTTCCAGATTTTTTCTCCAAAACTTTACCCTGCTTAAACTTTACCAAATACAGAATTTGGGCACGATCGCGTTAGGTCTTTTAATAATATTAATCGATTTCTAAAGTGGGCGGTACCAGATGTGTATGGGAGGTACCAGATGGGGCGTGAATAGACTTCCAATTTTTTTCTCTAAAACTTTATCTTATTATAGCTTTACTCAAAATAGAATTTGGGTACGATCACGTTTAATTTATTGATATTATTTCTCCATCTCTATAGTGGGCGGAAAGGTAGATTTGTATGGGAGGTACCAGAAGGGGCGTGGCTAGGCTTTCAAAATTTTTTCCAAAACTTTTTCCTGTTATAGCTTTACTAAATACAGAATTTGGGGACGATCCCGTAGGGTGTATTGATATTATTACTCGATTTCTAAAGTGGGCGGAATGATGTATTTGTATGGGAGGTACCAGAAGGGGCGGGGCCATGTAGCCCATTTGCAATACCGTAAGTAGTTTTGAGAAAATAATAACTCATGCAAAATTTCAAAACATTTGGTTCCGTCTTTCGAAAGTTATCGTGCGAACCAGCCGGACAGCCATCGGACAGACAGACAGACAGACAGACGGACATGGCTCAAACGACTTAAAAAGTCATGAATCGAATTTGGTTCAAAGAAACCTAGGGTCTAAAGTGACTCCTTCTATGTGTTACACTTTTGGGTCGTATCAAATGATATATACCTTCATCCCTACGGGTGATGGTATAAAAAATTGCTATTATATTGATATTATTAATCGATTTCTAAAGTGGGTGGAGCGGTAAATTTGTATGGGAGGTACTAGAAGGGGCGTGTCTAGACTTCTAGGTTTATCCTCCAAAACTTTATCCTGTTATAGCTTTACTAAATGCAGAGTTTGGGCACGATAGCGTTGGATGTATTGATATTGTTACTCCATCTCTGAAGTGGGCGGAAAGGTACATTTGTATGGGAGGTCCCATAAGGGGCGCCGCTAGACTTCTAATTTTTTCTCCAAAACTTTATCCTGTTATAACTTAACAAAATACAGAATTGGGGCACGATCGTGTCGAGTATATTGATATTATTACTCCTTTTCTAAAGTGGGCGGAGTGGTACATTTGTATGGGAGGTACCAGAAGGGGCGTGTCTAGACATCCGGATCTTTTCTCCAAAACTTTATCCTGTCATAGCTTTACTAAATACAGAATTTAGGCGCGATCGTGTCAAGTGAATTGATATTATTATTACATCTCTAAAGTGGGCGGAAAGGTACATTTGTATGGGCGTGTCTAGGCTTCCAGATTTTTTCTCCAAAACTTAATCCTGCTTGAACTTTACTAAATACAGAATTTGGTCACGATCACGGTAGTTCTAATAATAATATTAATCGATTTCTAAAGTGGGCGGTACCAGATGCGTGTGGGAGGTACCAGATGGGGCGTTGGTAGACTTCCAGTTTTTTTTCTCAAAAACTGTATCCTGCTATAGCTTTACTAAATTAAGAATTAGGGTACGAGCGCGATGGATTTATTGATATTATTACTCCATATCTAAAGTGGACGGAAAGGTGAATTTGTATGGGAGGTACCAGAAGGGGCGTGGCTAGACAGCAAATTTTTATTTCCAAAACTTTATCCTGTAATAGCTTTACTAAGTACAGAATTTGGGTACGATCCCGTTGGGTGTATTGATATTATAACTCGATTTCTAAAGTGGGCGGAATGATGTATTTGTATGGGAGGTACCAGAAGGGGCGGAGCCATGTAGCCCATTTGCAATACCGTAAGTAGTTTTGGGGAAATATCAACTCGTGCTAAATTTCAAGACATTTGGTTGCGTCTTTCGAAAGTTATCGTGCGAACCAGCCGGACAGCCATCAGTCAGACAGACAGACAAACAGATAGACAGACAGACAGACGGAAATGGCTCAAATGACTTAAAAAGTCGTGAATCGAATTTGGTTCTAAGAAACCTAGGGTCTGAAGTGACTCCTTCTATGTGTTACACTTTTGGGTCGTATCAAATGATATATACCCTCATCCCTAAGGGTGATGGTATAATAAGAGAGCTGCACGAAGTTTTTTTTAGAAATACGGACTTTTAGGGAATAAAACTGATATTATCACCCAAGCGAAACAGCTTAAGCCATCATCGTGAATATCTATATGAACAAACTTCTTTGGGGGGCAAAAAGGGAAAAAAAGGAATACAACTGGTACCAGGATGCAAAGTAAAAAGTTGAAAAAAGGTATTTTCGGTCAGAACCAACAACGATTGCAATATGTTACTGGTACAATTAAGTTAAACGTCAGTCAATCGGCTTAAAATGAAGGTTTTAGAATATATGCCTATCAACAAGTAAATTTTCATCAAAATATGGAAGAGGTACTGCAGTTATATTTTAGCAATTCTTACAATAATATATAATGATATTTTAGAATCTAAAATTTAGATACATGAAGAAAAGTGTTGTCTGGGAAATCCTCGCCTTCTAAATTTAAATATTTCAGAGGCAAAAGTAATGAATCAATCGTTATAGATTGCAACAGCACTCAACATCTTTAACAATGGCAGGACGAACTCTGCCTTTTATGACGTAGGCGCGCACACCCTAAGTAAGGGTGTAAAATAGGAGTGACACCGCCCCATACAACTCGAATTTTGAAATAGCCAATATACTAGGGCCGAAGTCGAGATTTGGTACGTACATCGGTCGTATAAGAAAAAATACTCTGTTTGTGGAAAGTGGGCGATACCACACTCCATTTTAGAGAATCGTTATATGGGCCAAAAAAATGGACCGATTGCAATTATGTTACATGAAAACATAGTTAGACAATGGGGCGTGGCACCGTCCACACAAACCAAAGTGTCAAACGGTCATATCTCACGACCAATTAGAGTTATTAAGATGAGATTAGCTATATATGTTACTGGAACAAGGAGAATTGCGACTCGCTGGGAAATGGGAAGTGCCAAGCACCTTTTCAAAAAATCGTTATCTCGACGAAATAAATGGACCGATTGCAATAAAATTTTGACTGTGTAGTACTATCCGTAGGGCATCTATCATAGGATACATGAAAACATAATTTGATAAAGGGGCGTGGCACCGCACACCCAACCAACATTTCAACCGGTCATATTTCACAATAAACCATGTAAAGTATGAAGATAAGATTTCCTACATATGTAAATGGTACATGGGAGATTACGTTATATTAATACAACGATTGGAATAACATTTTTATAATCTATATATATATAAAATTGATTACTGGCTGTAGATAGGATGATGATGATTGGGGTGGTTGTTCCCCCTTTCGAGTAAACATCAGCTTAGAATGGATTTTTGGAAATTCGTACTTTTAGGGGTAAAAATGGCCAATAAGGGATGACAGTTAAAGCATCACCCCGACCAATCGATATGATCATGCTCACTTTCAAATTGAATTGAAAGTTTTTTTGAAATCCGATATTTCTGGGTAAAAAAATCGAAAAAGGGATAAAAATGTTACTATCGCCCAGACGAAACGGCTAATGATATAAACATGGAATAAGAATGGGCGAAAGTGATAAAATTGGTACTAAATGGATAAAGGAATAGTCGGAATAGAGAGGGTCAGATGGGTTCTTAGAAAATCGAACATTTAGTGTTAAAAAGGTCAAAAAGGGATAAAACTAGTACCATCACCCAGACCCAACGGCTAAAGCTATAATCGTATATGGACATGCTTCCTATATAATTAGAGGGGGTACCATTCTATTTTAGTTTTGTGATATAAATGTATCTTTTGACATCCGACAAAAGCAGTACAATCACTCAGACCAATGGGATAAAGCTACTATCACATAAATGGGATGTTCGTTCGTATTAAGAAGCGTTGCATTTTACATTTTACCTGTATTGGATTTACCATAAGAAGATTCGTTGTAAGTACGGGAGAAGTAGCGCCAGGCTGGATGATGATGATCGTATATCTATATATAAATGATCAGCGTCGAAATCTGATTCGATTTAAATATGTCAGTCAGTCCCGCGATTACAGTCGTAGTTTACGAAATATCGACCTGAAATATGGAATGCACACGTCTACCCTCAAAGCTGAGGTTAAGTTTAAAGATAAACCCGATCGGTCAAAGACTACTCCTAGCTTAAGTTAAGTTCAAAGGTCGGTCAAAAACTTCTCCCACCTCTTATACAAAAATTCCTCTTTTTTGGGGTTTAGTTTAAGAGATATCGAGCTCATATTATATCCTCAAATCGGAGGTTAAGATCTACGATGATCAAGATAGGTCAAAAACTACTCCTACCTCTCATACAAATTGCCCGTTTTGGGGAGTCTGTCCCAGTGGTTACTACAATAATTAAGAGCTATTGTGCTGAAATTTGGTATGCAAGTTTCTATTCTCTAAGCGTATAGTAAGTTCTGAAATGAAAAATATCGGACAAAAACTAATTACGACTCTCATTCACGTAAAAACTCCGCCTTGTTGGGTAAACAAAATGCATAACAATTTTATCAGCTCATATGTTTAAACATTCAAGCTCAGTATTTGATATTTCGGTAAAAAATTATTGTCAAAGTTGTGAGAAAGTTTCAGTCGGGTAAAACGACTTACAAACACCCTCAGTAAAAACAAAGGATTTGCTTAACAAAATACTGTATTTGGCAAGATCGTGTTGGGTGCATTAATATTATTTCTCCATCTATAAAGTGGGCGGAATGGTACATTTGTATGGGAGGTTACAGAAAGGGAGTGGGAAGACTTTAAATTTTTTCGCCAAAGCTGTCTCCTGTTTTAGCTTAACAAAATACTGAATTTGGGCAAGACCGCGTTGTGTGTATGGATATTATCATTTGTTTTTTAAGTGGGTAGAATGGTACATTTGTATGGGTGGTACCAGAAGTGCCGTGGCCATGTAGCCTATTTTTAATACCGTAAATAGTTTTGGGGAAATAATAACCTATGCAAAGTTTCCAAACAATTGGTTAAGTCTTTCGAAAGTCAGAAAGACAGATGCACTGACAGACAGACAGACATGGCTCAATTTTAAAAAATCATGAATCGAATTTAGTTAAAAGAACCGTATGTCTCTAAAGTGACTCCTTCTATGTATTATACTTTTGGGTCGTATAAAATGATATATACCCTGAGGGTATAAAAATGGTTTTACTGCACGCAGATGTATTTGCTACTTTAGGCCTCTGATACAAAATTTAATTTATTGTCTGGGCCGGATTAATTCCTCTTCGGAATGAACCTAAAATAGAGTTTGAAATATGTTTTATTGTTTAAGTACATGTTTTGATATCAGATAAAATTCTCCAAATTCTACTAATAATTTTGTTTCTTTTCAAAGCACTGTGTGAACAGCGGCCTAAAATAGTCAGTGTATCTATATTTCTTATTGTTTTATCTGGACTCCTCACGTGCCCTTTTTGTCCTTATTTAGAGGTAAGTCAGAAAATGAACTATTGTGCCAAAATGCACTTTTATTTTACCAAAAAGCTCTTTAATTGTGTCAAAAATTCTTTACATTATATCAAAAATCACTTTAATTTTACAAAAATTTTGACGACCCCCGCCAACGATATTAGGATATGCACCTGGAATGTCCGAACTCTATATAGAGAACTCTATACACAAAGCTGCATACCACTGAGAAAACCAATGCTATTCCAACCACTCTCTCAATTACTTCATACAAATCCCCCTAGTGTTCTGATATTCCCGACATACAGTGGCAGCATATTGCGAACTGTCGCAACAACCGTACTGGGTTATGAAAAACCACGCTCAGACAAGCCCTGGTACGATGATGAATGTCGCGAAATGTCTGAGGAAATGGATGCTGCATACAAGGCAAAACTGCAGCCAATGGCGACGCGTGCGGTGACGGAGCGTTATAAAGAGAAAAGGAGGGAGATGAAACGCCTGTTCAGACAGAAAAAGCGTCTGTGGAAGAAAAGAGAGAGCAAGGATATCGAAAACTACAGGGATAGAAGTGAGGCCCGAAAGTTCTACCAAAAGGTAAAAAGTAAAGGTTTTGGAACAGGGATCCCCACCTGTAAGGACAGAGACGGAAATCTGGTCACCGACACTCAGAGTGTGCTGCAAATGTGGAGGGAACACTTTCAATCTCTTCTCGTTCCCGAAGGCAGCATAAGTGACGAAATCGCACCAATCATCGACGATGGAGTAGGCTGTCCACCACCGAGCCAAAACGAGATCGGCACAGTAATTTCGCGGCTTAAAAATAATAAAGCTGCGGGAGCCGATGCACTGCCGGCATAGCTTTTTAAAGCCGGCGGCGATGACCTGGTAACATGCATGCACCAGCTCATAAACATGATTTGGCTCAGGAAGTGCATGCCCGATGATTGGAATCTGAGTGTCCTATGTCCCGTGCTTAATAAAGGTGATCCTAGTGTGTGTACCAACTATCGCGGAGATGATCATGCGGAAAGCAGCAGTAATCAGGAATGGCACCATATTTAACAAAAGCCACATGTTGCTCGCGTATGTTGATGATATATATATTATTGAACGTGAATTGCGAGATGTTACTGCGGCTTTTTCGAGCATTGAAAAGCAGTCGGCTGAAGTGGGTCTGGTGATAAACGAGGACAAAACCAAGTTATTTGTTTCAACGAACAAAGAGTCCACTCGTCTGCGACGCTGCGTGAACGTTGACAACTATAATTTTGAAGTGGTAGATGATTTTGTCTACCTTGGCTCCGCCATAAACCAAAACAATAATGTCAGCCTCGAAATCAAAAGACGAATATTCATCACAACAGCTGCTACTATGCGCTAAGCAAGCGATTTAACAACAGAGCGTTCTCTCGAAGAACAAAGATCCAGCTCTACCAGACTCTGATCCTACCTATCTTGCTCTACAGCGCAGAATCCTGGGTAATGACACAAGCGGATCAATCTATTCTGGGAGTCTTCGAGAGAAAAATACTCCGCAAAATATTTGGACCCATCATAGTGAACGGCGAGTACCGTCGTCGAATGAATCATGAGCTGTACAACGACATCGATGTGGTCACGCGCGTTCAAATAGACTGAATGCACTGGCTTGGACACTTTGTACGAATGGACGAAAACGCTCTGGCTCGAAAAGTCTTCGACAATAAACTCGATGAGCGGCGCAGGAGGGGGCGACCAAACTCCGATGGATGGACCAGGTGACGGAACTGTTAAGTAAGCTTGGTATGACGAAATATCTACGGAGCGCAAAAGACCGAAGCGCTTGGGATGCTTTTCTACATACGGCAACTGATATATGAATTTCTGTTGTTGCTGCCAGTAAAGAAGAAAGAAGAAGAAGTATTTATTTAATCTTAAGACAAAAGTCATTTAAGAGTTTTTAAGTCGATTAAGCATGTCCGTCAGGATGGCCAATTGGTTAGCTGGTCAACTCTATAGCTCGGACATCTTCAACGATACAAATTATATTCTGTGAAGTGGTCAAAATAAGCAAATTATTTTCTGGTACCACCGCACTAATATATTGTATTGAACGTATCATTTATAATTCGGCACAAAATATTGTTTGCTAGCAAATGCATCTTGTCAATAAAAAAAGCAACACTCACGGTAACCCTTTGGAGTATACACATATCGGTATAAATGTCACAATTTTACACCATATAGCCAGCCAGTTGTTTCCATTACGACAACTGAGTCGAGTGAAACCTGATTCTTAGCCTTTGAGCTTAGAATGAATTCCAATCGTCAACTTTGTAGCTAAGCAAATGTTACTCTTGTTTTGTGCATATCAACTTGTTGTTAACACTCATATCACTTGCTGACCCCTTAACAAAGGATTAAAATAAAAATAATTTAAAGATTTTTTTTTGGTTCGTACTGAAATGTAACAAGAAGATATATATGCAAGTTGTATCTTCGCTGTTTTTTTTTCGTTGATATTTCATTGCTGTTGTTGCTGTTGTTGCTGCTGCTGCTGTAATTTTAATGTATATTTACTCTAAAGAACTTAATATAGCTGGCGGTTGGTTGCAAATAATATGCAACAACAGCACCGCATAGTATCAACAATGCAATGCAAGGAGGCGGTTTGCGCTGGGGCCTCTAGAACCATGTTTGGCTACTCGATTTACCACTGTTTTTGGTGTTGTTGCCAAAGTTCTATGTCGTATGGACCAGAGCGAATAATCGCGTACTCTACGTTGGTTATTGCTGGTGTTGTCTACGAAACAACAACATGAACTGACTGCGGTGGTTGTAGCAGCAGCATCAGCAACAACAACTACATCATCATCATCATCATCTAGGTGAACATAGCAAACTGTGGCAGTGAAGATGCGTATTAAGCCAACATATCCGGTTCCATATAATAATAGTTTGTGCCGCATGTTGCTGCATATATGGTTGTTGCTGCTGCTGCTGTTGTTTTTGTTGTCGGCGCTGCTGTAGCAACTGTATGCAACGAAACTGCATTATAAAAATTGTGAATATTCATAGCTTTTTGTGGTCTATATTTAGACTTAATGGATTTTTTTGGTTCGCAACCAGACCAAAGTTCTTATGTAGTCATACAGTTTCACATATTCACAAAAATTAGCAACTGCAAGAGTTAAGACGAGAATGTGTTGTGCGCCCCCTACCCCCCTCCCAAACAACTGTAGTGCAAAATTGTAACACCATTGCGAGTGAGAAAGGAAGGTAAGAAGATACATTTGCATTGGTTATATATGGTCAAATACAAATTAGTTTCATAATATTGTTTAACTGTCTTAAATTTTTAGGTATTCCAATGGCAGAACAAATTACACGATATCACCAACACCCTTTCAAGCAGTTTTACCGCATGCGAAAGAGCAAAAATTGGTCTAAAAACGTTCGTAACCAAATGAGTAGAAAACTAGACATCACATAGCTGCATATCACCGAGATAGCCAATGCATAATCCAACCGACTCTTTCAATTACTTCAAATCAATCCCCCTAATTCTGATGTTCCCGACACACGGTGACATCATATTGCGAAATCTATGACTACAGACCCCACGACCGTACTGGGTTATGAAAAACTACGCTCAGAAAAGCCCTGGTACGGTGAGGAAAAAAAGCATCGCGAGCGGTGACGAAACGACATACGAAACCGAGCCAAAACGAGATTAGAACGGCAATGTCTCGGCTTAGAAATATTACAGCTGCTGAAGACAATTCAATGTTCCTATTGAACAAGATTGGACCTTATCAGTGTGGCTTTAGAACTGCTAAATCCAAAACCGATTAGATATTCGCACTACGACAAGAAATGTAGATCGACCCCTATCGATTACAAAGCTTCATTCGACAGTGCGGTACGACAGGAATTATTAGATGTTAAGGCTGAATTAAGTATCCCCGCGAAGCTGATACGACTGTGCGGTATGAAACTGTCCAACACGAAGACTTCGGTGAAAAATCGGCAAAAAATAGAATAAAATGAAAATAAGGCAAAAATCGGACAGTATCATTTGTACCAAGCGAGATTTAAACAAGTCTATAGTATGTCATGCGATCTCTTTAAATACATACGGAGATGATCACGAGGAAGGGTGTAGTAAACACAACTGGTATCATCTTTAACAATAGTCACAAGCTGCTCGCGTATGCCGATGACATATATTTCACTGGCCGTACACTGCGGGATGTTGCTGTGGGATGTAACAACAGCCTTTACGAACATAGAAAAGAAGTCAGTAGAATAGGGTCTGGTGCTAAATGAGGACAAACCCAAGTGGTTTGTTTCAACAAACAAATAGTCTACTCGTTTGAGACGCTGCGTAAACGTTGACAACTATAACTTTGAAGTGGTAAATGATTTTGCCTACCTTGGCTCCGCCATAAACAAAAATAATAATGTCAGCCTGGAAATTAAGATACGAGTATTGATCGCTTCTACTTTGCGCTAAGCAAACGATTTAGTGACAAAGCTCTCTCTAAACGATAAACGATCCAACTCTACCAGACACCGATCCTACATGTCTTGCTCTACAGCGTCTGCGCTGGGTAATGACACAAGCGGATCAATTTTGGGAGTCTTCGAGAGAAAAATACTTCGCAAAATATTTGGACCCATTACCATTCCCGGCGAGTACTGCCATCGAGTGAACAATGTCAAGCGCGTTCAAGGCGACGGAATGGGCTGGCTTGGGCTCGTTGTACGAATGGATGAAAATGTTCCAGCTCGAAAAGTTTTAGGCAGGATAGAGCTTCTAAAACTTCGCAGCATGGACTATGTGAAAGAGCTGTTATCTAAACTTGGTGTGACGTACTATCTAAGTAGCCCAAAAGACCGATGCTGTTGAAATTCTTTGCTATGTGTGGCTACTAACGGATAAATTTCTAAAGTTGCTGCTAAAAAAGAAGAAGAAGTCGTACGTCTTTAAAAAACACTAGTTTTTACGATATTGAGATAACAATTTCCTATATTATCCAATTTTTGAATTTGCGACATTTAGAAGACTTTTGAGCCAATTTTAATTAAATTTGGTGTGGATAATTTTAAGTTCAGTACATATTCTAAAGAAATACAAACAAGAAAGTTATAGTCGGGAAACCCAACTTACATATACCCTGACCCTCAGTAAAACATAAAATTTTCTAGTATATTGATATTATTACTCGATATCCAAAATGGGCGGAGTGGAACATTTGTAAGGCAGATACCAGAAGGGGCGTGGCTAGACTTACAGATTTGTTTTCCAAAACTTTATCCAGTTTAAGCTATACTTAACACAGAATTTGAGCACTATCGCGTTGGGTCTATTAATATTCTTAATCGATTTCTGGAGTGGACCGTTACACATGGATAAGAGAGGTGTCAGATGGGGCGTTGCTATACTTCCAGTTTTTTCTCCAAAACTTTATCCTGGTATAGCTTTACTAATTATATAATTTGGGCACGATCCAGTTGGGGGCTTAGATATTATTACTTAGGTATCGAGTGGGCGATGTGGTGTATTGGGATATTTGTATCGGAGGTACCAGAGGGGGCGTGGCTTTGTACAAAATTTCAAGACATTTGGTTGCATCTTCCGAAAGTTATTGTGCGTACCAGCCAGACAGACAGACATACAGACGGACATGGCTAAAAAGACTTAAAAAGTCATAAATCAAATTTGGTTAAAAGAAACCTAGGGTCTAAAGTGACTCCTTATATGTGTTACACGTTTCGTACGGTGAGGGTATAATGAGCGCTAGTGGATCCAGTGGGTGTATTCTCGCCCATTACAAAATAAGCAATATCTGGCGTACTATTAGTTGACCGACTTGAAATTAGGTATATAAGTATTTGACAGTAATAAAATCTACGAGATAAGAAGTGGCGTGACTCAATATCTGAAGGACTGCAGTACAACTCGTTTTGTAATTTGGAATGTTTTCATTTGAGATCAGTTTACTTTTTATACCAACCTACGGGTAGGAGGGTACATATGCCTACCGCTTGAGCTCGCGAGCGAAAACAGCTTCTTGTACTTTAACATGTACTCATAAAAGGCTTTGCGTTTTTACACATACACATACAAATAAGAAAGCGAATTACATTATTGTTTAAAATGTTTAATGATGTTTGGGAAAATGATTTTTCGTTTACTCAAAAGAGCGTTGGAGAGCAAATCGCATACATTGACGGTGGGCATAGCTGCTTTAGACCCTAAGTTTCTTTGAACTTTATGACTTTTTAAGTCATTTCAGCGTTCGCCTGACCGTCTGTCTGTCTGGCTGGTACGAACGATAACTTTCGAAAGACGAAACCAAATGTTTTGAAACTTTGCACGAGTTAATATTTCTCCAAAACTACTAACGGTATTGAAAATGGGTTAAAGGGCCACGCCCCTTCTGCTACCTCCAATACAAATGGACCATTCCGCCCACTTTAGAAATCGAGTAATATTATCAATACATCCGAGTTTTGGATAAAAAACTGGAAGTATAAACACGCCCATTTTGGTACCTCCTGTACAAATGCACCTTTCCGCTCACTTTAGAAATCGAGTAATAATATCAATACACCCAACGCGATCTTTCCCAAATTCTATATTTAATAAAACTATAGCTGGATGATATCGCATATGCCGATGATATCGACATTATCGGTCGAACGATGCGAGAGGTAACAGCTGTTTTCTCATCAGTTGAAAGGGAGTCAGCGAAAATGGGTTTGGCAGTGAATGAGGACAAGACGAAGTTAATGGTATCATCGAACAAAGTGTCCACCCGTTGGGGACGCAGCGTGAACGTTGAAAACTATTGCTTTGAGGTAGTGGATGAATTTATCTACTTTGGATACGCCATGAACAAAAACAACAGTGTCAGCCTCGAAATAAAACGGAGAATAGTGCTTGCTAACAGATGTTTCTTTGGACTACGCGAGCACTTTATAAACACCACCCTATCTCGAACTACCAAAGTCCAGCTGTACCAGGTACTAATTTTACCGGTCCTGTTGTACGCCTCCGAATCTTGGGTGCTTGCACAGGCAGATGCAGCTCATCTGGCGGTGTTTGAGAGAAAAATACTCCGCAAAATATATGCGGAGTAAACGGCGAGTTTAGGATTCGGATGAACCATAAGCTGTACGAGTTATACCACGACATTGATGTCGTCAAGCGAATCAAAGTGCAACGATTACGCTGGCTAGGCCATGTCGTGAGAATGGATGAGGAAACTTCAGCGCGAAAGGTATTCTATCAAGACCTCGAAGGACGACGCAAAAGAGGGAGACCGCGACTACGTTGGAAGGACCAGGTGGAGGAATCACTGACGCTGCTTGGTAGGACTGACTGGAGACGGTGCGCACAAGATTGAAGCGAATGGAAATCTTTAATCATTTCGGCCTCTGACTTAGGCACTAAGATATAAATATATATATGTGTCAAGTTGTTTTAAAGGCTAATAATAATAATAGCAGGACAAAGTTTTGGATAAAAAAACTGGAAGTCTAGCCACGCCCCATTTGATACATACCATACCAATCGGGTACCGCCCACTTAAGAAATCGATTAACATTATTAATAGATTCAACGCGATCGTGTTTTTAGTAAAGCTCAAGCAGGACAAAGTTTTGGAGAATTAATTTGGAAGCCCAGCCACGCCCCTTTTTGTACCTTCCATACAAATGTACCATTTCGCTCACTCTAGATATGGAGTAGTGATATCAATACACCCAATGTGATTGTGCCGAAATTCTATATTTGGTAAAGCTAATTCAGGATACAGTTTTAGAGAAAACAAAGTGGAAGTCTAGCAACGGTATTTAAAAATTTTATGTTTTATTGAGGGTGAGGGTATATGTAAGTCGGTTTTCCCGACTGAAACTTTCTTACTGGTTTTAAAGTAAATTGGCCGATATTGGATCACATATGTATGCGTTGTTAATAAAGGCACCTACTTGTTTATAGACGGATCCAGAAGTCAGTTGTTGGAGAAGATTTTACTTGACTTTTACTGCAAAGTTGCTATCTTCAACATCGAGAGGACCGTCGGTGACAGAAATGAAGATGAGTGTGACAAGAATTGAACCCTGGATCGCCCGAGTGATAGTCGCGCTTTATAGCTATCCATCTACGACAGATCCAATGAATATCTGTATTATATTACTGTTAGCGACTTGAAATTAGGTGTGGATGCATTGAACAGCAATATATGTGATGAAGCCAACAATGGGCGGGATTAAATTAGGTATCATCCTATGTCACCATATGTCTTGAAATTTGATATTAATACGTTTGAGATCAATATACCTATTCTAAGGGGAAAATTGATCGGATTAATGGGTATGGCTCCGTCCTTAAAACAAAATTATTTAAAACATTGCCTTGCAAGCATGTTAAACGAATGTATCACTTAGCTTAGTAAGACTTAGAGTAATTTGTCCTTTTTATGCCTGTGACTTTGGGAATTTTTAGGAATTCGAGATTTTCAGGCCATGGTATGATGTCATGCGGGAGATCCCGGATTCGATTCCCTTCTCCAGTCAGCTACTTTTTTTTTGTTTCTTGATGTTGTCGGCAGCAACTTCGCAGTATAGTATCGTGGCAATCGGTATGTCTAGTAAAACTTCCCTAACAGTAACGTTCGCATTTATCGAAAAACAATTAGGTGCCGTTAATTGTGAATGTAAAAATAGAAAGCGTGCTAATTCACAATAATGCGAGAAGCTATTCCATACTTCATTCATGGGGTGTCAAGGGAAATTGAGTTTTTTTTTAAGTTCAATAACAGAGGTTCTCATACGACTATTTGGCAGAATTTGAAAACACAAAAACGGGAAAACAGACGCAAATATTTGGAGTTGGATTTCGCTGACAAGTTACTGATTTAAAAGTCATAGTTTCTTTATGAAATTTTCTTCAAATTTTCACTAGATTTTGATTCTGCTACACTATTTGTTGATTACTTGATTACTGATTACCATAATTTTTGTCTTTTTGTTTTCAAGTCGAAAACATTATATACCTAATGCTTATCCATTTGTCTCATTAAACTAGGAGTAACCTATTACCTTCTCAACAACTGCAAAAAAACAATAAATACTACATCATAAACTACTGATTACATAGCTTATATAAAAACCAAATGCGCCATGTCTTCCGATGTTATTTCAGTAATTCTTTGTAAACTATTCTAAAGCAACCTTTGCTCGCACATAAACAAAAGACTTAAGATACAAACATGACTTCTAATATAGAAGACGTCATCCGTCTACCGATGATCAAATGTTTGTATCAATTAGACTATTCGCATATGAGCAAATTAATGGGTTATCATAAAAATTATTTTCAATTACTGTTTTTAGCTGAGAACATTCAA
Organism: Muscina levida; assembly: GCA_964034835.1. NCBI lineage: Eukaryota > Metazoa > Arthropoda > Insecta > Diptera > Muscidae > Muscina > Muscina levida. The sequence continues at coordinate 130,313,213 of OZ035881.1, forward strand.
TTAAATTTAATGTATAGAAAAAAAAAACCTAAAGTGTAAAAGTTAATGAACTATACCACATTAACACTAAAAATACAATCTTTGTATTTTGCACCTGCACACCTTCGAATCATTCCTGCAGAGTAGAGATACAACTATTTTTAATTTTCACTCTGGTGTGAATTGGTAAAAAATTATGCGCTAAATTAAAAATCGGGAATAGACAAAATTGCAGAGCAAAAAACCAAAACCAATCTTACTCACCATTTACTCTGAAAATGCTACGAAATGCCACACGTTGTACTCGCGTTCGCACATTCAGTAGAATGTTGCCAAAGCAATGGATAAGAAATTAGCCGAGCAAGAGTACAGAGGAGGGGGAAATGTTCATGCATATACACTACACTTACGCGATTAGCAGTGGGGGAGGCAAAACATGCACTTAAAGTTGGTTGCTAATGTTTACAATGATTATCAACCAAATAATGATGATGGTGTTTCTCGGTACGAATGACGATGGCGACGTAACGCGGATTGTCGAATTGTCTCACCACAACTTCTTCTCTGTCTGCCCATTCGCCTCTTTGCAGTATCTGTTTAGATTTCGTTCGTTGGTTACTAGTTGACGCCGCTAAACACTGACGTAAGCGTTAAGATAACGACGAAACGTCAAACGCCTCAGCGAAATACCATCAGGCACACCGATTGCGCGAATAACCGAAAGACCGACGAAATGACGCACTAAACGACCGAGCGACGTAATCGTACACATACGTTTAGAAACTTGGCTTATAGACAGTTGAATATCTTTAGAGAATTTGGCCACAAGAGAGCGCTATGTGGTTTGAGAGAACGAATACTTTCGCCTCTATTCGCTTTTTAGCGAGCAAGCGAGCTCTAACTTATGCCAATTATGCACTTACACTCTCTCTCACACACGCGAGCACTTTGCCACTATCTCTAATTGTTTCACTAAACCGATCACTACTTACGAGTCCACAACTAAGCTTAAATTTCGGAGTTGCACTTCACACGAAGTCTGGAGCAAGACTAAATGCGAAATGCACAAAAATTGCAACTAATACCCAGAGCTTAAACAATTTTAGAAAACTGGCAAATGCTAAATTAGGTAATAGCAACAAAACCGCAATGCAACAACGCTCACCGAAATTGCTCTTCTATTTAGACGAGATGATTACAAGGCGTACAGTGCACTTTTGTGTACAACAGCTCTGTTAACAGATCTCGTAGATGTAAGAAGTTCAAACGAGTAACAGCAATATGTAGCAAACAGTGGTTAGCTTAGAAATTCTCACCACGCTTGAACTTGACCAAATGCACAAATTGCTGAAGAATTGCACGCACGCTCCCAAAAGGGGGAGTTGAACGACTGCCGTGGTATAGGTGAAGGTGAGCACAACACTTTACAAAAGTGATCACTCTTCAAACACATGCACTCTCTCTCTCTCTCTCTCTTGGTGAGATCACTATATGATTTTTGCTTAACTTCCCATACATCTCTCATTCGTAAACAAATATTTCCAGGCTTGCATTGTTAACAACTGGAAGTCGCTCCATCGCTCTTTTTCAATTTTAATTTTCTTACTCTGCTCTTTACATCACTTCGCTACAACTCACGTGGCTAATATGGCTTTTGTTAACTGCTATACTTGGCTACACAGCGTTGGTAGGGCCGGTATACGCTTGAGTTGTATTTTGGTTGTGCTTTGTTTGTTTATCTTAATTTTTATTGCCCATTTTGTTTTGCATTGTTTTGACAGTTGACTTATTTGTTTACATTTTTATGTTCATTGATGATGCAGTACTATGAGAATGTGGTGAAAAATGGAGAATATGGGGTGAATAGAGTATGAATATGAAGTGTGATCAATAACAAGATAATTTGTATGGAATATACAAAAGACTTAAGTAACGAACTTCGTTTTCAATACAGTGAGAATATAATGTTCAATATAATGTTACAACTTTGGCATAACAATTTCTTTTATAATATTACTTAAAGAGTAGTTGAGTAGAAAATGGACGTAATAGCAATAGTGGGCGTGACACATCATATGCAAAATAAATATCTTACTTAAAAACTTAATTTCCCTTTGCACCCCATGAATGAGGTATGGGATAGCTTCTCGCGTTGTTGTGAATTAACACGCTTTCTATTTTTAGATTCACAACTAACGGCACCTACTTGTTTATCGACGAATGCGAACGTCACTGTTTGAGAAGCTCTTACTAGACACTTAATACTGCGAAGTTGCTGTCAACAACATTCGAGGGGAGCCGACAATGAAAGAACAATTTTTTTGTTTTTTTTTTAAGATGACTGGAGCCAGGTTTGAACCTACGATCTCCCGCATGGTAGTCGCGTGTTCTAACCACTATGCCACGGCCGGTCCCAAATAAATATCTATATACATAAAATTGCTTGGTGATTGACTGAGCGCCTAACCAAACGGCTGTAGATAGGACCATGAAATTTGGGGTGGTTGTTCCTCTTTTCGAGCAGACTTTAGCTTAGAAGGGATTATTCTAAATTGGTACTTTTAGGAGTAAAAAGCCGAAGAAGTGACAAAACTGGTTCCACCGCCCAGACCAAACAATTAATGCAATCGTCGTGAAATTCTACATAAGCATACTGTTATAGAATTGGAAAGCTGCACGAAGGGATATAGATGGGTTTATACCTGGGTATTTACCCAACGCTGGGTATTTTCCCATTTATACCCACTTTCATACCCGGGTATTTATCTAATTTCGGGTAAATACTCATTTGAATAAGAAGTACTCGTTGTTAGTTCTTTTAATGTACTTTTCAGCACGAAGTACTTTTTTGTACCAGAGTACATTTTGTACCAAAAGTACTTTTAATGTACTTTTCGGCACAAAGTACTTTTTTTGTACCAGAGTACTTTTTTGTACCAAAAGTAATATTAATGTACTTTTCAGCACAAAGTACTTTTTTTGTACCAGAGTACTCTCTTGTACCAAAAAGTACTATTAATGTACTTTTCGGCACAAAGTATATTTATATCTACCAGAGTACTTTTTTTTACCAAAAAGTACTTTTAATGTACTTTTCGGCACAAAGTACTTTTTTGGTACCAGAGTACTTTTTGGTACCAAAAAGTACTATTAATGTACTTTTCGGCACAAAGTATTTTTTTCTACCAGAGTACTTTTTTTTACCAAGAAGTAATTTTAATGTACTTTTCGGCACAAAGTACTTTTTGTTGTACCACAGTACTTTTAATGTACTTTTCGTTACAAAGTACTTTTTTTGTACCAAAGTACTTTTTCATGCCAAAAAGTACTTTTATTGGGCCAAAAACACTTTTTGCTGCACAAAGTACTTTTTTTACTTGAGTAGTTTTTTGTACCAAAAGTACTCTTCGGCACAAAGTATTTTTTTCTACCAGAGTACTTTTTTTTTACCAAGAAGTACTTTTAATGTGCTTTTCGGCACAAAGTACTTTTTTTGTATCAAAGTACTTTTTTATGCCAAAAATTACTTTTATTGGGCCAAAAACACTTTGCTGCACAAAGTTTTTTTTTTACCAGAGTAGTTTTTTTGTACCAAAAGTACTTTTAATGTTCTTTTCGGCACAAAGTACCATTTTTTTGTACCAGAGTACTATTTTGTACCAAAAAGTACTATTAATGTACTCTTCGGCACAAAGTATTTTTTTTTCTACAAGAGTACTTTTTTTAACATTAATACTTTTATTGTACTTTTCGGCACAAAGTACTTTTTTTGTATCAAAGTCCTTTTTTATGCCAAAGAGTACTTTTATGGTGCCAAAAACACTTTTTGCTTCACAAAGTACTTTTTTTATCAGGGTACTTTTTTTTAACCAAGAAGTACTTTTAATGTACTTATCGGCACAAAGTACTTTTTTTGTGCCAGAGTAGTTTTTTGTACCAAAAGTACTTTTATTGGCATAAAAACACTTTTTGCTGCACAAAGTACTTTTTTTGTACTACAGTACTTTTTTATTACAAAACTTTTATGTTGCACAGAGTACCTTTTTTTTGTACCAGAGTACTTTTAATGTACTTTTCGGCACAAAGTACTTTTTTGTTGTACCAAAAGTACTTTTAATGTAGTTTTCCGCACAAAGTACTTTTTTTGTCATAAAATGGGCTATGAAAGTACTTTTTGGATTATATAAAAGTACTTTTGGTACATAACTTTGGTAAATAGCCCGCGAGCCAAGAGCCACAAAATTTCAAATGGGCTCTCGAGCTGGCTCTTTTTGGGCCCATGTCTCGAGAGCCCGCTCTTTTTGGGTTCTGGGCTCGCGAGCTGGCTCTTTTTGAGCTCTTGGCTCCTAGCTCGCGAGCCAGCGCTTTTTGGGCTCTTGGCTTTTAGCTCGCGAGTCGATAATAAATAATACAAAATTAAATTCTCGTAATTTATTTAAATTTTTCTTTATTCTGATTTATACCCACATTTTGGGTAAATACCCTGGTGCTTGGGTAATTGCCTGGATATATACATTTAAATACCCAATTTACCATTTGGGTATTTACCCTTGGACTGACTATCAACAAGAAATTGAACCAGATTTTTATATTCTTCACTACACGCATGAACGCAGTGAAGAGTATATTAATTTTGTTCTTCCATTTGTTACGCCCATTCGGAGACGTGGTAGGTATGACAATATATATAGTGTCGACACTCTTTAAACACACTATCGCGAACAGTAGCAATATTTTCTGCACTACGAGATGTAGGAGCATGCACTGGTGTTTTCACATCTCCTACAGACCCGGTTTGCTCAAATTTTTGCACGATTTTTTCTATTGTACGCACACTTGGTCGATTAAATTAACCGAAAAAATCATGAAGTGCACAATATGCATTTCGATTTGAACGCCCATTTTAACATTAACGCGTTGCTCGATTGCATATCTTTCTATGGTTCAAATTGAGTAAGTCTGACATTGAGAAATGTTAAATGAAATACAGAAAAGAACTTGACATTTAGGTGTGGTTCACATTCAACCTAGGCCCTTATAATATAACCAACTAAATTGTTAAAATTTTAACGAATGTTTATTTCAAAATGATTGTAACAATTACAATTCTTTAAAAAAAACATGTAATGGGAGACATTTCAGACAGAGCATAGAGATGCTATAGACGTATCGCTGTTTTTTTGTTATAGGTGTTTTTGTTTCAGCAATACGTCTATAGCATCTCTATGCTATGTCTGAAATGTCTCCAATTAATACATTATGCCTGCAGACATGTTTTTGTGAAATGAATTGTTATTGTTACAATAATTTTGAAATAAACTTTAATTGCGCTCTTCTCCTTATAAAATGTTTTCTTTTCAAAATTTTAAAGTTTATGCATATCTCCAAGACTTTCCTTGGGAGTATCATATTGTGTGTGGTCTGTTGTGCTTGTGTCTTAAGTCTTTCGTTTACCTGTACTGAGTGACCAACATAAGCACAGTGAATGAACTTTCAGTCATATTGGTTACTTGATGTATAATGTGTCATGTCATTTTTATATCTTTAAATATCATACAAAATCTGTAGAAGTATGCAAAATTTGATGTGGGTCCACAAAATTTGTTTAATGACAACATTTGAAAGAAACTTAATATCGAGTTGCCTTCTTGGACTACCAAACACTTGGTTATTGAAAGGGAATTTACATTTCATTTCATTTGGGGGAGCAAAGTTTATGACAGACTCCTTTTGCCTTCTTTGTTGCACTTAAGTTTGATATTTACGATTGTTAATTTGTATTTATATGGTTTGGTGTGTTTTATGAGCGTCTCTTGTCTGGCTGTAAGCAGCATTTGCTGTTGCTGTTCTTTCTAATTATATTCCCGCAGAGACACGAGTAAACTATTGTAATAAATGATGCAAAGATGTTCGTCGTCTCTGACATTTGTTACTAGGGATTACAGTCATAATGCAGCGCCTAGCACAATATAATAGTATTTTGCCACACTATTCTATGTTGGCCTGTTTACATATTATGGCACTCGCATTGGAACAGCGCGCGTAGCCAGTGATTAGTTGCAACATTGTTGTTAGTTTTATGTGCCACAAGTAAGATACATACCTTTATTGCTGTCATATACAAGTACAGACATACTATGGGGGGGCTTAGTCAGATATTTTCTAAGGTTTCTAGGGAGCATCGAATGATGTTAATTATTTTCACCATACATATGTTGTGCGGGCAATAAAATATTTTGTTTGAGTTGTTGCAACCACAAATTTTGTAGCAGCTGCAAAGAAAATCGAAAGACTGTGAAGAGTTCTGGGTTGTTAGTAAGAATATATGTTAGTTGAGTGTAATTTTATTTGCAAGAATTTTGATTTGATGTTGGTTGATCTGGAGAAAATTTATATAAATGGTGACCGTAGATTAACTTTAATGTAGATTTATTTAATAGTTAAAAAAAAACTTAAATTTCCTTTACACCCCATGAATGAGGTATGGGATAGCTTCTCGCGTTGTTGTGAATTAACACGCTTTCTATTTTAGATTCACAACTACGGCACCTACTTTTTATCGACAAATGCGATCGTCACTGTTCGACACTTATACTGCGACGTTGCTAATGACAACATCGAGGGGGCCGGCAATGAAAGAAAAATGTAGATGACTGGAAGCGGGAATCGAACCAGGGATCTTCGGCATGGTAGTCGCGTGTTCTAACCAGTATGCCATTGCCGGTCCCTCTAAACTTTTATCATTATGAAATACAAAAGCTTAGGGTTTTAAAATTTATTTTTTTGTGAAATTTGTTGAAAAGTTCACCATTATTATAAACCTCTCCACCACGCGCATATAACGGTTTATTAATTTTGTTCTTCCAATTGTAACGCTCCTAAGGAGGCGTGGTAGGTATGACAATTTATTTATATAAATAATCAGCATCGAAATCTGAGTCGATTTAAAGGTGACCGTCTATCCTTCACAACAACGCTAGAATCTTTCCCATACGTCATTCGTGGGTTGTAAAAAGAAATTACGTTTACGTCTGTCCGTCTGTCTGTTCGTCCCCGCGACTGCAGCCGTAGTTTATGAGATATTGAGTTAAACGCAAGCTTCTATCCTCAAACCCGAGGTAAAGTTTTACGATGAGTAAATCGGTCAAAACATACTCCCACCCCCACAAACTCCCCTTTTGCGAAGTATTTTTCTCTCGAAGACTCCCAGAATAGATTGGTCGGCTTGTTTCATTATCCAGGATTCTGCGCTGTAGAGCAAGCCAGGTAAGATCAGTGTCTGGTATAGTTTGATCTTTGTTCTTTGAGAGAGGGCTTTGTCATTAAATCGTTTGCTTAGCGCATTGTAGCAGCAGTTTGTAATCAACACTCGTCGTTTGATTTTCAGGTGGACATTATTAGTTTTATTTACGGCAGACCCAAGTTGACAAAGTCATCTACCACTTCAATGTTATAGTTGTCATCGATCACGTAGCGTCCCAAACAAGTAGACTCTTTGTTTGTTGAAACAAATAACTTGGTTTTGTCCTCATATATCAGCAGACCCATTTCCGCCGACTGCTTCTCAATGCCCGAAAAGGCCGCAGTAACATCCCGCAGTCGACGACCAATGATATTTGTATAGTCGGCAAACGCCAGTACCATGTGACTTTTGTAAAAGATAATGCCAGTCTTGTTTACTAAAGCTTCCAGAGTGATCATCTCCATTATAATGATACAAAAACGTGTGACAGACTATCGCCTAGTCTAACGTCTCGCTTGGTACAAAATGACTCAGTCAGATTTTTGCTCATTTTCACTGAAGACTTCATGCAGTCAGTGTTATCTCGCAAACTCGTGTCAGCTTCGAGGGGATACCAAACTCAGCCATATCATCTAATAATTGCTATTGTATCGGACTGTGTAACCGATAAACAGATGGTAGGTGCAGATCCGCTTTTTTTAGATCATTGTCGGCCCCCTCGATGTTGTCAACATCAACTTCGCGCGTATAGTATTGAGTCAATGGGCATGGCTCAAAAATGTCGTTCACATTCGTCGATAAACAAGTAGGTGCCGTTAGTTGTGAATCATAAATAGAAATCGTGTTAATTTACAACAACGCGAGAATCTATCCCATACCTCATTCATGGCGTGTAAAGGGAAATTAAGTTTTAAGTTCCAGACTTAGTCGTATTGTGAATATTTGATCGGTAGTAGATTCAACAGGTCCGAAGCCACACTGATAAGGTTCAATTATGGTTCTCTAGGATATTCTTAAGTCTTTCTCAAAACACACTTGGCAGGACCTTGTAAGTGATGAGTAAAAGGCTGATACCGCGATAGTGGGTACACACACTTGGATCGCAAGTGTTATGCACTGCGCCAAACCGTGATTATGGGCTGGTGCATGCATGCTCCCAGCTCATCGCCGCCGTCTTTAAAAAGCACCTGGCGGCAGCAGGTTCCGCAGCTTTATTATTTTTAAGCCATGCAATTGCTGATCTCGTTATGACTCGGTGGTGGAAAATCTATTCCGTCATCGACGATTGGCGTGACTTCGTCACTTATGCTGCCTTCGGGAACGAGAAGTGAACGAAAGTTGTCCCTCCATATTGGCAGCACACTCTGAGTGTCCGTGACCAGATTTCCGTCTCTGTCCTTACAGGTAGGGATCCCGGTTCAAAAATGTTTAGCTATTGACCTTTTGATAGAACTGTCGGGCTTCACCTATATCCCTGTAATTTCGATATGCTGGCTCTCTCTTTACTTCAATAGCCGCTTTATCCGCCAGAAGAGGCATCCCATCTTCATCATTGCTCATTATATCGCACCGTCACCGCACGCGTTGCCATTGCCTGCAGTTTGGCCTTGTATGCAGCATTAATTTCCTCAGACATTTCACGACATTCATCATAGTACCAGGGCTTGTCTGAGCGTAGTTTTTTTATAACCCAGTACGGTCGTTGCGGCAGTGGTCATAGAATTCGTAATATGCTGCCACTGTGTGCTGAGGACATCAGAATTAGGGGAGTTTGTTTGAAGTAATTGAGAGAGTTGGTTGGATTAGGCATTGGCTATCTCGGTGGTATGCAGCTTTGTGATGTCTAGCTACTTAATCGCGTGTGTACCTTGATCCATGTCAATGTTTGCACCGCAGAGAATACCAACGCGTGAGACATGCTTTCAATTGATAACCATGTGATTAATCTGGTTCCATTCTACTCGCTTTCATGTTTCATGGCGACGCGAAGCTATCCAGTCTGAATCGATTGTCGGAGGTGTTGTTGTGTATATTGAATTATCCGATTGTTGAACCAAGGGCATCTTCCCTTCCTATTTTACCACTAAAAACTATTTCAGTCGGGTGAAACGACTTGCATATACCCTCACCCTCATTAAAAACGTAAAATTTGATTAACAAAATACAGAATTTGGGAACTAACGCATTGGGTGTATTGATATCATTACTCGATTTCAAAAGTGGACGGAATAGTATATTTGTATTGGAGGTACCAGAAGGTGTGTGTCTAGATTTCCAGTTTCTTGCTCCAAAACATTATCCTGCTGTAGCTTTACTAAGTACAGAAATTGGGCACTAACGGTTAGGGCGTATTGATATTATTTGTCGATTTCAAAAGTGGGCGGAATGGTATCATATGATTATACCCTCCTACCCGTAGGGTGAGGGTGTAAATATGCCAGAACAATTTTAATATCATGTACTAGTCAGCGGTCATAATTTCCTCCAGGCATAAACATATTTCGCCTTATTACGAATTGCTAGCCCAGATGCCGAACTATGAATCCACTTCCAAATCCTTGTCTTTCTGTATGTCAGCTGTAAAAAATGTCACAGTTCGTTCGTCACGTCGTGTGCATCCCTGTCCCGTCCATCTCAGTTCCTGTATGGCGGTGATGTCAGCCTTGTATTTGTCGAGGGCATCCGCCAGCTTGATAGAGCCACCATCTCTGTATAGAGTTCGGACATTCCAGGTACATATCCTTAAATAATGGTCCTTATATCGTTTGAGGAGGTCGTCAACATTTGGTGGGGTTCTTGTTTTTTCTTTTCTTCGAGTTTTCATAATAATTGTTTTGTTTAAGGAGAGTGGTTTATTAGGCCACCGCGCCCGATCCTAGTTTCTTGGCACTGTCAAAGCCACTAAGAGAACTGTTGTGTTAAGCTTCAGTTACTTCTGTTACCTACTCCCTAAGACACATTATGTCATTTAGGTTGCTCAGTATTACGCCTTTTCACTTTTGCAACCCTTGAACGGACGTTCAGTAGCATTTCTCGGGCACATTTGATCTATCTGACATGAGAAAAAGCGTCTGTGAAAGAAAAGAGAGAGCCAGGATATCGAAAACTACAGGGATAGAAGTGAGGCCCGAAAGTTCTACCAAAAGGTAAAAAGTAAATGTTTTGGAACAGGGATCCCCACCTGTAAAGACAGAGACGGAAATCTGGTCACGGACACTCAGAGTGTGCAGCAAATTTGGAGGGAACACTTTCAATCTCTACTCGTTCCCGAAGGCAGCATAAGTGACGAAATCGCACCAATTATCGAAAAGCCGGCGGCGATGACCTGGTAACATGCATGCACCAGCTCATAAGCACGATTTGGCTCAGGGAGTGCATGCCCGATGATTGTAATCTGTGTGTTCTATGTCCAGTTCTTTAAAAAGGCGATCCAAGTGTGTGCGCCTGCCTTTTGCATACAAGGCCCTATCGAGTGTGTTATGTTAAAGACCATCTATTCATCGCTCACAAAACTGCATTCGACAGTCCGATGCGACAGAAATTGTTGGACGCTATGGCTGAGTTTGAAGTGGTAGATAATTTGGCTACCTTAGCTCCGCCATAAACAAAAATAATAATGTCAGCCTAGAAATCAAAAGACGAGTATTGATTGCAAACCGCTGCTACTATGCGTTGAGCAAGCGATTTAACGACAAAGCGCTCTCTCGAATAACAAAGATCCAGCTCTACCAGACTCTGATCCTACCTGTCTTGCTCTACAGCGCAGAATCCTGGGTAATGACACAAGCGGATCAATCTATTCTGGGAGTCTTCGAGGGAAAAATACTCCGCAAAATATTTGGACCCGTCATCGTGAACGGCGAGTACCGTCGTCGAATGAATCATGAGCTGTATGAGCTGTACAACGACATCGACGTGGTCAAGCGCGTTTAAATAGACCGAATGCGCTGCCTGGGATACGTCTTCGGCAATAAACTCGATGGGCACGCAGGAGGGGGCGACCAAAACTCCGGTGGATGGACCAGGTGAAAGAGCTGCTCTTGGAATACTTTCTACGTGCGGCTACTCATAAACTGCTGAGGGACCTCTTAGAAGAGTTTCTGGTTATTCCCAAGTGAAAAACGATCAGAAGGCTCCAATAAGAAAATTCCCCATTCAGTAAGTTATATCCCTTAACTGAAGATATAATTTTATAGAACGAAATCCTTGACATGCTTGATAACGTACACAGTACAACATTTTTTAGCTCATTGATTTGGAACTCAATTCTGAGAACTGTACGTGAAAGTAGCCCTAAAAAGAAAAAGTTCTGCATCATTCGTTTTGTCAAGTTACATGCCCTAATAATTTAATATCTATTTGAAGTTAGTAAGTATCTTATAGGGGCATTTGTCACGTTTTAGGCTCTTTTGTTAGACATAACTCGAGAACCACTTGTTCGATTTAGCTGAAACAAATTTGAAAAAATTAAGAATTACAATTCCTTCAATCTACATAAGCAACAGTTTCACTTTTCCATTCATCAAATGATTTTGAACTGCGTTTATTTTGTAGCAGTTACAATAAAACTGTTGTACTCCATGGCGTATTAATTACGTGGAATATTACTTATGATAATCATACGCCACCATATAGTATTTATATTATATTATGTCAAACAAAAGATCCTAAAACATGACAAATTCCCCTATACGATACTTACTAACTTCAAATCGATATTAAATTATAATGGCATGTAACTTGACAAAACGAATGCTGCAGAACTTTTTCTTTTTGGGGCTACTTTCACGTGGAGTTCTCAGAATTGAGTCCCAAAATCATGTGTTGTACTGTATTATAGAATTATATCATGTCAACTATGTTGCAGAAAATCTATTGTAAAGCGTTCATAAAACCCTTAAAATTAAATCTATACCAAATTAATTTTTAACACTGTACAGCCTGCATTGTTATGCAAGACAGTGTTAGCAGTTAATCACGGTTATTGCTTTATGACAGCACATGCCTTATGTGGTTTTTTTGTTAATGAGTTATTTATTTAAGATAACTTTGCGAATTTTTGGCTGTCAACTTTGGAGGAAAAAAATTCATCAAAGGCTTAAGTAAATAAAGCAACCATTTATCAATCATTTTATGCTAATTTCAATTAACATCTTATACGTTTTCAACACTTTGTGCTTTGTGTTGTTTTAGGTTGGAATTTGTGTTAGCAAATATTTAGTTTGCATCCCAAATAATAATTAAGTAGTTGAAAGTTAAAAATGCATGAAATTATAACTTGCTGACTAGTTTTACAATGAAGTTTGTTTGTCATGCTCATGAGTTTAGTAGCAAATTTGAAGAAAAGCGAAAAATGTTTGAATTTGTTATTTGAACACACATAAAGACTAATACAACATCTGATATTTGCACTATGATTATAGAATTCATAAATTATTCTTTAAAATTAATGTCAATAGAAACTATTGCACATATTAAGGTGATATAAGATGCCAAAAGATGAGATTGTCTTACTCAATCAATGAAGTTGTATTTCAGTTTCAGAAATATACTTTATCTCGAAATGTTTTATAAATAATAATATTTCGTACGTGCTTCTATCTAAAAATCTGTAGCATGCTGATTGCACACACTAAATAGTGTTGCGTCATACAAATAATTTATGTTCATCACATTTTACTAATTAATACTAATGTTGATGCAAATATGCTTTTAAGTTCACAACACAAGCATATATTTATTTTTTTAATTTGCCTTCGTGATCCATCCCACCCAATTGTTCGACGGCTATTTGTGTATCTCTTCTTCTAATATTTTCCATTTCTAATTAATGAATGCTGCACTCTTCCTTTAAACTTTGGTTGCTTAAAACCTGTTTATATGGTAGAACAATTTCAAAACTTTTCCTAATTCTCCCACTTTTTCCGATATTAAAACTTTCATTGCTAATTTTGAAAATTTACTTTCAAATCATATCTGGAGCAGCAGCAGCAGCATCAGTAGTAAATGAAGATGTTCATTGGCAACATTCCAAAATTATTAAACAAATTATTGGTACACTTGGCACACATGTGTTCGTTGGTGCAATTCTGTATGATATAATTATCCCAAGATGACTGTATAATTATTCCACATGTACATTAGTCCGCACATTTGTGCCTAGAAGCTTTTATTGTTGACTTAAATTGAGTGCTGGCTGCTGCATTATCTGAATAAAGATGGTTGTGAACAAAGTATGTCACTGTTGCTGCTGCTGTGTTGTTTCTTTTTTATTGCTTGATAATAAGAGTTCCATCTGAAATGGAACACTAATGAATGTGCTTGTGTCTTAAGTCTTTCGTTTCGTTTTGTTTTTCTTTTCTGTCCTGCATTAGTAGAGACATTAGAATACAAATACACATCAACATGCCATTGATTGTATTAAGACTGTACTTTTACCTAAGCCATGTAAGGAGTGAGCTAAAGTAGCGATGGCATTTGTGTTAAGTCTCTAAATTAATTTATCATCACACGAAGCTACATCAAGGTCTTTTGTGTGCGCAGTGGAGAGTTTCTTGCAAAAAGGTCTTAATTTCTTGAAGTTTTTGCAAACAAACATCATTAGAGCAGATATTATGTAGGAATGATTCCTTCTGTAAAGATTTGGATCTTTAGTGAACGAGGTATCTAATGGAAGAACCAATTTTTGTTCAGTGTTAACATTCTTACCCCTTTCATTCAAGCAGTGAATACGACTGAGATTGTCTCTTATGTGGGGCACTTTCCTTCATCTAAGCCAAGGTTGTTGATTCAGATTTTAATGATGTCGTAAAAGTTTGTGCCATCTTCTCGTCTAATTAGTATTTTTTTTCTTGTTCCCTGGTTTTACGGCAATTTATAATGTCGATAATAAAAACAAAGAAATTTTAGCTTATAACGATGTTATTGCTATGCATTTTTTTTAACGACGTCAAGTAGGCGATATGAAGCAGTAGTTGTGGAATTGTCCGATTGCTTGTTACATATTGAGAGAATTAGCAAATAATTCAAATTCTATTCAAACTGTTAGTGTATTGGGGCCGACAGTAGGGTGATGGTTAGAAAATGAGACAGTCATACGGGAGACCAGGGTTCAGAGTTTTTTTCGACGGCCGGTAGACGTTACTTTAGTTTCTCTTATTTCTCAATCACTGTCTACGGATTTGTCAGATACTGAGCTTGAATTTTTATTTGTGAGCTGAGAATATTGAGAAGACTGATAGACGGACACCCTCAAAGAGTGGGTGCTGGTAAGGGACGAAGGAGTAGTATTTGCCAGATCTTGCTCATCTAAGAACTTAACATCTGCTTAGAGGAAAAACTTGCATGCCAAATTTCAGCACGATAGCTACCTAGCTACAGCTGTAATCGCGGTGACAGACTCCAAAAAGGAGGATTATGTATGGGAGGTGGTAGCAGTTTTTGACCTGTCGGACTGATCTCCACTTTGAGTATATAAGATTGTATTCCAAAATGCAGCTCAATAGCTCCTAAACTGCGACTGTAATCTAAGGGACAGTTCCCCAAAAACGGGCAATTTGTATGGAAGTAGTTTTTTACTGATTTTGCTCATCTAAGAACTCTACCTCTAGTAAGAGGACAGAAGATTGCAAACCAAATTTCAGTTCGATAGCTATTTAACTACAGCTGTAGAAGATGGAGTTTGTTTGGGAGATGGGAGAAGTTTTTAACCTATCGGGCTCATAGTAGAACTTAACCTGCGCTTTGAGGGTAAAGAGTTGCATTCCAAATTTCAGCTATGCTGTAGGTAATCGCGGGGATAGACGGACATCTGTAAATCGACTCAAAATTAGACTCTTATCATTTATATATATATATATATTAGGGAGGTAACGAAATGTATGGACTATTTTTTTTTTGTACAAATTAAAAAATGCCCGACCGCAATATTGTGCCGCTAGGTGTACAAATTGGGACCGGCCGTGGCATAGAAATTAGAACACGCGACTACCATGCGGTAGATCGCAGATTCGACTACTGGCTTCAGTCATCTACATTTATATTTCATTCCCGGCCCCTTCGATATTGTCGACAGCAGTATAAGTGTCGAGTCAATCGGCATGTCTATTAAACGCTTCTCAAACAGTGACGTTCGCATTCGTCGATAAACAATTAGGTGACATTTGTTGTGAATCTAAAATAATAATAATTCCGATACCTCATTCATGGGGTGTAAAGGGTTATTACGTTTTTTTAAGTAAGTTAACGATGTAAAAAATACATGACGGAAATTTGAGTAAGATCGGACAACTATTCTCCGTGCCCCAAGGACGTCAAAAGTCAGGTTCTTGGTAAATCATATATTTTTATACCGTCACCCTTAGGGATGAGGGTATATATCATTTGATACGACCCAAAAGTGTAACACATAGAAGGAGTCACTTAAGACCCTAGGTATCTTTGAACCAAATTCGATTCATGACTTTTGAGTCGTTTGAAATTTTGCAGGAGTTAATATTTTCTCAAAACTACTTACGGTATTGTAAATGGACTGCATGGCCCCGCCCCTTCTGGTACCTCCCATACAAATGTACCACTCCGCCCAATTTAGAAATCGAGTAATAATATTAGGATAATAGAACATTTTTTGTTGTACTGAGGGTGATGGTATTTGTAAGTCGGGTTGCCCGACTGAAACTTTCTTACTGGTTTACTAATGTTCGATTAATGAATTGTATTTTTTTTCTCGCAAATATGTAACAGTCAAATATTGACGTATGTGGGTGGAGCCTCGTCCCTTTTTGCCAACTTGGTTCGAAATGGCCTTGTTATATCTCTATTATACTGTGAAATTTTTAGGACGATCAAACTGTCATTATGATTTTCATTTAAAGGGGGCATTCCACAGCCAACTTTAACCCTAACTATAATTCATACTGTATATATACCTCTTATAGATTATGAGATACCGCCTTTTAAAATTTCAAGTTTTATACCACGCCCACCGATCCGATCCCGCCAATATTTTGTTGAATCACGAACTTTGCTGCCAAATGCGTCCACATACATTTTGAAGGCGATTGGAGAAACATTCCTCCAGATAATGTGGTTTCAAAAATAGGATCTAATGGGATGGGCTACGGCCACTTGATATATCAAAGGTAAAAGTACCCTATTTTTACCACTGATATCTAAGCTGCAGTCTGTAAAAATATATATATCCTTCACTTGGTGCCCGTGGTGAGGGGTATAAAAAAGGCAGGAACCTCACTAATGTTGAAGACCTCCGCAAACGTTGTACACACCATGATATAAGGATATGTACCTGGAGAGTCTTAACTCTTTACAGAGATTGTGTCTCCATCCAATTCGCGGATGTCCTTAATAAATACAAGGCTAACATCACCTAAGAACCGCGACATCTTTTAGAGCTGTCATGCAAGGGGACACGAATATTGATGTGGATTCATAGTCGGCAAGAGACTTCGACATCTGGTTTCATGGTTTATCCCAATAAATGATCGAATAACAACTATTCGCATCATGGCCAAATATGACTTGTGTACATTTGCTAACGCAGACAAAGTGGCGGACGATAACGATGTAGTCCACGAGAACCTGGATAAAATATATTACTTCTGCTCTGGCCATGTCATTAGAGTGATCCAAGGAGATTTTAATACTAAAGTAGAATAGAAAGATTACACAGTGCAACACAATTTTTCGGGGTTGAACCAAACCTATATCAAATGATAGCATTTGACCTCAGTAACAAAATTCGGCCTTAAATGTCTCATACGGGTGGAAGATAGAGGGTTAAAATGTTCTGAGGAAATATCCCCGGAAAATTCTAATATAGGTCCCCAAAGACATGAACTATCCCAAATGTATTTTTACACATGATTTTTTATATTCTTTCATTCGACTTTTGACCAAAAATATTAAATTTCTAACCACTGTAATGTTTTATTACGGAGGTCATTTGCTATCATTTGATATTGGTTTCATTCACCCCCGAGACATTGACCCTCAAGTGGTTGCATAGTGTTATCGTTGTTCAGCAATTAGAAAATTCAGTAACAAAAGATAAGATACCAAATTGATCACGTGGTAATCGATAAAAGGCATATCTCAAGAGTTATGGACATGCGTGTGATGCGTGGTACCAATATATACTAGGATCACCATCTAGTTGCAGCCAAGGTACTTATGCACTAATGTTATAAAAAAACTAACAACCAAACGCAAAGGAAGTTAGACATCGCAAACATGCATATTACCGAGATAGCGTATGCCTATTCCGATCAAATATCACTCACTCTTACTAAAATCAAACGAACCTAATTTTGATATAGGCAGAATGTGTCAGTGGCAGCATATTGCGCATTCTATAACCACTGCCACAACGACCGCACTGGGATATCGAAAACCACACCCTGACAAGTCCAGTTGCGATGAAGAAAATTGCATATTGTCTGAAGAATGTATACTGCATAGAAGGCAAAACTGTAGCCAATGGCAGACAATTCGCAGACAATTCGACAAAAGTCATCTGTGAAAGAAAAAAGAGAGCCACGATATCTAAAAGTACAGTGATGCACGTGAAGCCCGAAAGTTCTACAAAAAGGTCAAAAGCAAAGGTTTCAGGGATCCCCACCTGGAAGTAAATAGATTGAAGTCGGGGCACGGATATGCAGAGTGTGCTGCAAATACAGCAGGAACACTTTCGTACTCTGCTCCTACCCTAAGGCAGCACAAGTGACGCCAATATTCGACGATGGAGTAGATTGTTCACCACCGAGGCAAAATCGACCTCAGCACGACAATATAACGTACTGACTGTTGTCAGATCTTGTTAAGGTCAGCGGCGGTGAACTGGTACCGTGCCCTTTATATGCGTTATGTGAAAGACCTAGAGAACCTGATTGGACCTTAGTAGTGTCGCTATAGATGTAGGAAATCAAAGACAGGCCAAATATGCACACTACGACAAATCCTGGAGAAGACCCAAGAAACGCAGATCGACATACCATTTGTTTATCAAATATAAAGCTGCATTCGACAGTCCGATACGATAGAAACTATTATATGCAATGGCAACGCCACGAATCTGATACGACTTTGCGGGATGACTCTGACCGACATGAAATCTTCAGTAAAGATAGGAACAAATCTGACGCAGCACTTTCTACCACACTAGGCTTTAGACAAGGAGATGATCATGCGAAAGTCTGCAGTATACAGGACTGGTATCTTTAACAAAAGTCACATGCTGCTGGAGTATGTCGATGATTGAGTAACAGTCAGCAGAAGTGGATCTGATGATAAATGAGAACAAAACCAAGGTTTTTGTTTTAACGAACAAAGAGTCTACTCGTTTCTAATGTGGCAGAAAAGTTAACAACTATAACTTTGAAGTGGTAGATGGTTTTGTTTACCTTGGCTACATCTTAAACAAAAACCAGTAAGAAAGTTTCAGTCGGGCAACCCGACTTACATATACCCTCACCCTCAGTAAAATTAAAAATTGTATATTGTATTGAAATTATTACTCGATTTCTAAAGTCGGCGGAGTGGTACATTTTTATGGGAGGTACCCGAAGGGGCGTGTTTAGACTCCCAGATATTTTCTCCAAAATTTATCCTGTTATAGCTTCACTAAATATAGTATTTGGGCACGATCACGTCGGGTGTACACCAAAATTTCAAAACATTTGGTTGCGTCTTTCGAAAGTTATCGTGCGAACCAGCCGGACAGCCAGACGGACATGGCTCAAACGACTTAAAAAGTCATGAATCAATTTTGGTTCAATTTAGGGTCTAAAGTGACTTCTTCTGTGTGTTACACTTTTTGGTTTTTTGGTGATGATACCAAGGGTGATAGTATAATAATAATGTCAGTCTGGAAGTCAAGAGAAGAGTATTGATCGCAAACCGCTGCTAATATGCGCTACGCAGGCAATTTAATGACAAAGTTCTCTCTCGCCGAAAAGAGATTCCACTACACCAAACAATGACCCTACCTGTGTTGCCCTACAGCGCAGAATCCAGGGTAACGACAAAATCGAGTCAATTTGATCTGAGAGTCTTCGAGAGAAAAATAAAATAATAATCGACTTAATCTGGCGCGTCTGAATAAATCGAAAGTTCGAAATGATAATCGACGAGTCCTAATAATGGATGAAAATACTCCAGCTTTCTAAATTTTGGGCAGTAATTTCGATAAGAGACGTAACCAAAATTCCCTTAGATTGACAAGCTTAAGGAGTTGTTGTCCAAATTTTGTGTGA